>WSXT02226206.1:0-10470 GCA_011762715.2 Neuroterus valhalla | reverse complement strand
GTGTTCAGTCATGTCCGTATTTTGTACGGTCTTGCGGATGTGATCAATCCGAATTGTGTCCAGTCATGTTCGTATTTAGTACGGGTTTCCAGATGTGATTGATCCGGATGGTGTCCGGTTGAATCCGCGTTTTATACGGTCTAAAGAATACGATTAATCCGGAATGTGTCCGTTCGGGTCCGTGTTTTTTACGGTCTTCTGGACGAGGCTGATCCGATATTTGATCGATCGAGTCCGTTGTTAGGACGGTCTGAAGAATGTGATCAATCCGGATTGTGTTCAGTCATGTCCGTATTTTGTACGGTCTTGCGGATGTGATCAATCCGAATTGTGTCCAGTCATGTTCGTATTTTGTACGGCTTTAAGATGTGATTGATCCGGATGGTGTGCGGTTGAATCCGCGTTTTTTACGGTCTGAAGAATACGATCAATCCGGAATGTGTCCGTTCGGGTCCGTGTTTTGTACGGTCTTCTGGACGAGGTTGATCGAATATTTGTTCGATCGAGTCCGTTGTAAGAACGGTCTAAAGAATGTGATCAATCCAAATTGTGTCCAGTCATGTTCGTATTTTGTACGGTCTTCCATATGTGATTAATCCGCATTGTGTCCGATTGAATCCGTGTTTTGTACAGTCTGAAGAATGTGATCAATCCGAATTGTGTCAAGTCATGTCCGTGTTTTGTATTGTCTTCCAGATCTGTTTAATACGGATTGTGTCCGCTCTCGTTCGTTTTTTGTACGGTCTTTCGGATATGATTGATCAGGCTTGTGTCCAGTCAAATCCATGGTCCAAAATACAACTCGAAGTTGCGGAAATATTTCGGATGGATGCGGACTATTTCCGGAGTAAATGTTCTTCCACGTACAGATTTCGGTCTATTCGGAGAACTTTCCGTTGTTTACTTTTACAGAAATAATTTCAGGTTCTGAATTCCGGACTGATTTCAGATAGAGCCAGCCTATTTCTGGAGTCGATGTCTTCGGACGGACAGATTTCGGATTTGACTGGACCACTTTCCGTTTTCACTTTAACAAGAATAATTTCACGTTCTGGATTCCGGACTAATTTCGAATACAGCCGGACTATCTTCGGAGTCAATGTTTTTGAACGAACATATTCCGGATTTAATTTGTCCACTTTCCGCTTCCACTTCAACAAAAATAATCTCAGGTTCTGAATTTTGGATAGAGCCGGACTATTTCCAAAGTTTTCACTTTAACAAAAATAATTTCAGGTTCTCAACACCGGACTTCTTTCGGATTAAAGCGGATTCTTTCTGGAGTCGAACTTTATTGTCCGGACAGACTTTGGACTCAGCCAGACAGAATCCTGACTCTTTTCGTACAGTTTCTGGATTAGATTTGACAGGTTTCGGAAAAAATTCTTGAATCGGATCGATTTCGGATGAGTTTGGATCAATCTCGAAATCCGAAATTTTTAGCAGGGTAGCCTCTTAGCACAGAGAAATTTGGAATCGGAATCGCGTTGTGAAATTTGCCAAGACGAGCCGGATTTGAGTAAACTGACATGAAATGAAGCATGTAAACAATCGCATTATATATTGAATGAAGAAAAGTATATTTTATCTTGACAAAACAATCAAGAATAGCCTTATAATTATTCTTTTTGAAAAAGTGACTCCTGATTCGAGTTCAGAGCCACAGCTCTGGCTCCGACTTAAACAAGGCTGGACACCTCTGCCATAGAACGTCTGGTTCAAGGTTGAATGGAGGCTAAATGATTGAGCTTGAGTTGGTTGGCAAACTTACTTGCCTTTTTACTTCATATTTTTATCCTGACCAATCGCCGATACTGGGATGCTGAATCCCTGCACCATGCAGCTAGTTTTCCTTGTACCAGCCATGATGGCTTGGATCCCTTAACTCAGGTACTTTGTCGGTGACAGAAAAGTTTTTTTTTTGCGAAATGAGGAGTTTGACCTTCATTTGACCTTGCCACAGAAGCGAAGGGTCACATGGACGCCAGGATCGTGATTAGCAACCCAAAAACACAATGATACGCAGTTTGGAGACCCAGTCCTAGCCGATATACGATCTGGATGGTTTGAAAGAGCATTTCACTGGAGATGACCCTTAAATGACTTCCAGAGGTCATTTCGATAAAGTGTTTTCGGGCGTGGAATTTTCCGTTCTTTGTGAATCTGAGGTTGAAAAAACTATTTTTTGCTAAATGAGGGGTCCGACCCTCATTCGACCTTGACTAAGGCATGACGGGGTCACATGGACACCAGGACCGTGATTAACAAACCGAAAAACACAATGATACGAAGTTTGGAAACCTATTTCTAGCCGAAATACCAGATGGATGATTCAAGAGAGAAATTTGATTTTCAGATGAACTCCAAATGACTTCCAGAGGTAATTAGGATAATGATGTCTAGGTGCGCCTGGGCGTAAAATTTTCCGTTCTTTTATAATCTGGTGTCAGAAAAATTATTTTACGCGAAATAGGGTATTTGATCTTCATTTTACCTGGACCTGGACATGATGAGTTCACATGGACACCATAATCGTGATCAGCATTACAAAAAATACAATAGTACGTAGTTTGGAGTTCCAATTCTAGCCAATATACCAGATATATTAGTTGAAAGATAATTCGACTCAATATTATCTTCAAATGACTTCCAGAGGTCATTTCAAAAAGAAGGTCGGAGTGTGTCCGGATGAAAAATTTTCCATCCTTCTAGAATCTGGTGCCAAAAAAATTATTTTCCTTGGATCGAAGGGTTTAACCTTCGTTTGAATTCGATCCAGACGTAGTGGTGTCACATAGACACCAGGATCGTGATCAGCGACCCAAAAAAACATATAGAATAAGCAAGTTCAGAAAAGATCAACCTCGTTTTCCTTTCGTGGCCCTGTGTAATCTACCACGTTCATTTATCCATTTATCTTGATTTTTTATCAACTTTTTTCATTTGACCTTCAAATGACTTTGAACTTAATGTAATTAAATACTTAATAAAACAAACCAAAAAGGCTCAAGAATCAAAATCCAACTTCTTTTTTTAATGTGATGCAACTTTATCATGTGTCTAGAGGAATTTTGTTCGAACGTGGAGGAATTTCCAAGTTCCTCAAATCTGAAGTGTGCTCCGTCTGAGCCTATTATATACTACTCGAGAATGCATAAGGAAGAGTGTTTTGTGGAGTAGGGTAATATTGTTCTGAAGGACTTTTGTCGTACCTTGCGAGACAGATTCAGTTAAGATGTATCTTGTGAATCGGATCACTGGCGAGTGGAGCGGTAACTAATTTGAATAGTAAGCAGCAACAAGCTCCCCGCTCTGAAACTTAGCCAGCCTCCTCGATCTTAACTTGCAAAGTTATAGTGGCTCACCCCAGCAACAATTTTGACACTTCTAGTCATTCATGAAAATCATGCTTGAGTCCATTCTAAGCAGTTTATTCTACTTATTATCTTTTGAGCCTTTCCGAAAATTTTGAAAACAAAAATGAAAAACATGTTTAATGTGCAGAACTTACGGAAGAAATTTTTCAAAGGAAGACATATGTAGTAGAAGTGGTCGGAAACATTTTTTGTCTGGCATGCCTCGGATAGTGTATGAATCCTGTACCTGCATGAGGATTTTAGCGTAATTTTGAGGGGTAGTGCTGATCTTCTTCAAGGAGGATGAGTGCCCATTTTGATTCCAATACTGACTTCGAATTTGAATGTAGGATGTTTATAATAATGTTTTTTTTTTCAAAAATCAATAGTTCAACAAAAATTAAGTTCAAATTTTTATGGATAAACAGAACCATGAGCGATCTCAAGTGATCTGTTGTTTAGTTTCATGATTCCAAAGTAGGTATATCTCAACTTATACATTCTTGCTGGGCTCTAGAGGTTTGATCAATTGCAAAATTTCTGCTTGAGGAAGATTTATATTTCTTTGCTCCTTTTTATTCAAAATTAGAGTATAAATCTATTTTCGTGAATCCCAAACTCTGTTGAAGAGTCAATAATACTCTGAGTAGATATAAATGGGGAGTTTAAACCACAGATTCCTATTACCGAACGTTACCGACATCGAAAACTGAAGTGGTTCGTGTCCATGCTAAGGTTCCTGAACATCTTCATGACGTCACACAGTGAGAACAAATTCCATTTAATTCCGAGATTAAAAAAAAAAAATAACCAAAAGCTTGCCTGAAGTATCACTTCAAATTTAGTATTCGAGTGCGGAAATTCGTGCGCGTGCAAGTCCGACAAATTAGATCCGCCATTTTGTTTTTGAAATTTTCGACACTAGATTCGTAATCAGCGACCTCGAAAACCCCCTTACACCAATTTTGAAAAGAATCAAGGATTATTCATCATACTCGCCCGCCATATTGGATCCGCCATTTTGTTTTTGAAATTTTTGACACCGGAATCGTAATCATCGACCTGAAGAACCCCCGAGTGAGAAAATTTGGCCCGATTTATGTACATTTTATAGTTTTGGCCACCTTTTCGGGATTCGGTCCCACTGTGCGTCATATAGAATGTTCTATATGACATCATGATCTCGCGCAAATTGTATAGGAATAAAGGCATTTGACTAACTGCTTATCTCCAGACATTTTTCCAACTACCTGAAAAGATTCTGTATGGGAATTTTCTCAATGTTGATTGAGATATATACTTTTACTAGGAAATCCCGTTTCCCTTCATCTGTTAACGCTTTTTCACAGTTCTGACCTCTTTTTCTTTTCCATTCTTCTGTTCCCTTCACTTTTGCTTCTCCTCTCTACGCTGTTACTCTTCTTCTCTTTTCTTCCCTTTCCTCCGACTTCCTTCTTTTTTTCTTTTCTTCTGCCTCTTGCTTTCTTTTTTTCCTTACTTTATCCTTCTCCTACTTCCTCCTTATATCCTCTCTCCAACTCACGTACCTTCATAACTTCCGTCCACTTCCTTCTTCTCTTGAATCGTTTTTTCTCTTCCTATCGTTTTCTTTCTTTACTCCTCTCTCACACATTTCTTCTTTTCCTACTCCCCTCGTCCCAAACTCTTCTTTTTCTCATCACTTTTTTCTTCCTCTATTATCCTCTACTTATCTCATATTCTCCTTCCCTCCTCTTCTTCTCTTCACTTCTAAACTTTCTCTTTCTCCTTCCAATCTTCTATCAATCCTTCCTTCTTTTCTTCTCCCAACTTTCTTCATGTCTTCACTTTTTTCTTCTCTTCTTTGTCCTTTCTCTTTTACTTGTCTTTCCTTCCCTTTTTATATTTTGTCTCCTGCCCTTCTTCTCTCCTCTTCTTCACTTATTTTGAACTCCTTGCCTTTCTTTTTTCCTCAACTCTCTCTGCTTTTCCTTTTTTCTATTTACTACTTCTCTCCTTGTCTTTATTTCTTTTTTCTCCTGCTACCCTCTTCTACTCTTCTCTTCTCTCATTTCCTCTTTTTTCCTGTTTCTCTTCTATGCTCGTCCTCTTTTCTCTTAAGCATTTCTTCTCTTCATATCCTAACTGTCTTCTTTCCTCTCTCTCTTTTTCGCTTCTTCCTTTTTTCTGATTACTCTTCATTCCTTCACTTTTTTCTTCTTCTCTTTTTCTTTTAACTCTCTTCTTTTCTTCCCCTCTTCTTTGCTAAACTCTCTGCTTCTCTTCTCCCTTCATTCTCCCTTTTTCCTTTTCTCCCAGCTCTCTTACCCTCTTGATCATCTTCTTCACTCCTCCCCGTAGAATTCTTCCTCCTTCTGTCGCTTATTCTCTCCTCCTCGTCTTCTTTTTTTACTTTGTGCCTTCTTCCCTTCATAACATTCTCATATTCACGCCTTCTCTTCTCTCTTTTTTCGTCTTTTTTTCTCTTTTTCTTCCCTTCTTTCCACAATTCTCATCTCTCTTTCACTTTTTCCACTTCTTTCCATTTTATCTTCTCCTACTTTTCTCTTTATTTTCTTTTCTTCTCTTTCTACACTTGATTTTCTTCTTTCATTTTTATCTTCTCTACTTTACTCCCCCTTTCTTCCTCTTTTCTTCATCTCTCTTTCCTCATCTCTAATGAGTGATGAATTTTCGAACAGGAAATCGATTCTCAAGGTATCAGTTGTCGAATCTTTTATTAACATAGATCGATTTTAACAAGAAATGTAACAAAAGATACATAAACCAAAAACAGTCTTGGTTTCGAATGATAAAATGTTGAATATAACTGAAAAAATTGGTGCATAACTCACTTTCATGGCTTTCATTGGCTCCATTGATATTAAAACGTTTTCCATCCACGATTCTGTTTAAAAAAATTTTAATACCAGATTCGTAATCAGCGACCTCGAAAACCCCCTCACACCAATTTGGAAAAGAATCAAAACTTTATTCAGCCTACTCGTTCACCATAGTGGATCCGCCATTTTTGTTTTTGAAATTTTGCAAACCGGATTTGTAGTCAGCGATCTCGGAAACCCACGTACACTAATTTTGAAAGAATTTTACAGAATTGTTTTTACATGTGGAAGTGGAGTGTGAGGGTGGGAGTTTGGAAGGTAAGTAGAGGTGCAGGGAGTGAAGGGAGAAAATAAAAAATGTTTTTTGTGGAGTAAAATAGATAGGGTTCAGGTAGAAAAGAAAAGTAAGGTTAGGTTGACAAAAAGGTGGGCGGATTTGTATTTCAAAGATGAAGCAGGTAAGGGGAGCAAGCATGTTCAGTGCTGGGAAGGTAAAGGGGTGTCTGCAAGGGCTTTTTCGTAAAGGATGAAGGGGAAAGAGGTTAAAAAGAGGGATGAGTGAAGCAGAAGGAGAGGGCATAAAGGCGGGAAAAGCATAACAGAGACTTCTGTTGGTTGGAGTGGGATGAAGGAATCTCAATTACCGGAAGACGGGTAGGTAGTTACCAAGCAGCAAAGTGATACCGAGAGCGTCGGTAGTGAGTTCGATGGAGAGGGGTCTTGAGCACACCATGAGGCTCGTTGTACAAAGAAGCGCATTGGGAAGGGAAAAAGATGAGCAGGGCAAGCGGGGGTAACATGAAGGCTAGTCGCCGACAGAAAAAGAAGGGAAGTTGAACAGTGATACCTTGGGTATTTCGATATCAGAAATCAAGGGACTGAGGCAGCAAATGAGTGCTATAAGGAAGGATGGGAGGATTAGGGAAGAGACATGGGAAAGAGAGATGCAAGAGCTGAGGGAGAAAGTAGAAGGATTAGAGACAGTGGCAGTGTCGGCAAAGAAGGATAAAGAAGATGAGATGAAACAAGTAAAAGAGGATATTAGGGTGTTAAAGGAAAGGACAGACAAAAGATTCGAAGAGGTAGAAGCTCGGTTCGCTATGGAAGATAGTGGCAGGGTAGAGAATATAATAGAAGAGAAAGTGGGAGAACGTAGGAACAAGGAGAAAGGGGCAGCGGCGAGGGAAAGGATAATGGCCATGGAGTCAAGAATGGAGAGGAGAGGAATGGAGGATAGAAAGGATAATATCGTGATGAGGGGGATGAGGATGAGGAGCAGGGAAGAACGAAAAGGAGTAGGAGCGCCGCTACAAAGCATAGTGAAGTATCAGGGCAAGGTGGTTAAAGTGAGGCTTGAGGGAAAAAAGGCGAATGAAGTATTGGTGGTGGAGTTGAAGAGCTAGGAAGATAAGCTAGCGGTGATGCAAAGTAAAAGCAGGATAACACATGAGACGGTCTATATCTATCACGATCTAACGTGGAAAGAGAAGGACATTCAAAGAATGCTGCAGAACAGAGCTAGAAAGGAGGGGAGTACAGGGAGAGTAGCAACGGTAGGATACAAGAAAATAAAAGTGAAGGAAGCAATGCTGGTTTGGCACGGCGAGAAAGAGGATTTGAGAGACGTGCAGAGGTATTTATTTCTTAGGAAATGGGGGGAGGGGGAGGATAGGAGAACAGCAGGGCGTTGGCGTAATTGAGGTGCACTTTTGGAATGTAGCAGGGATAAAAAAGAAGGATGACGGCTTTTGGTGGTTTGTGCAAGGATTTGATGTGGTCGGGCTGGTACAAACGTTGGGAGAGAGCAAAGAGTGGGGCAAAAATGAACAGAGGCTGCCAAGGGGATTTAGGTGGAGGTTCTAAGAGGCGGTAGGTTTGAAGAAAGAAGCAAGGAGTAGAAGGGGAATCATAACAGGGATCAAGGAGGGTTTCGAAGGAGGAATGCACGGTGGGGCGAGGGTCAAGGGGTGCAAATGTGGTCCCTAAAGGTAGGAGGAATGATGTGCAAGTTTGTGACCGTGTACAATAGGGATGGGATGGAAAGGATCGAAGAAAGGGTAGGAGGCTGTCATGGGCGAGAGAGAGGAGGGAATGGTGATATTGGGAGGAGATTTTATTGATAGAATGGGGAGGGAAGGTGGTTTCTACAGGGATGGAGAAAGTTTGAAAAAGAGACCGAAGGACACGTGTATTGATAAGAAGAGAGAGATTTTGAGTGATTGGATGGCGGATAGAGGGTTGGCGGTCGCAAGTGGTACGATAACAGGGAATAAAGAGGGAGAGTACACGTATGTTAGTATGGTGGGAGAGTCGGTGATAGACTATGACGTCATGAATATGCCTGGATGAGAAGAGATGGAAAGAATATGGGAAAGAAGTCGAGTTTATGCGAGAACAATATTTTTAACTGCATCGAACTTGACTACTCCACTGATATATTAACCCGTCTTATCATCCATTGGTGGGGCAGATATCTGTTGGAATTGATTGCTTTCACGCTTGTTTTTTTTATATTTGTTTGACGAAAATTCACTTTCTTGGTTGAATATTCATAAGTCCAGTTAAAAATTGGAAACCTTATTGAATTTCTTTCCTCATCGAGGTCTTATATTTTTGATTGAAGAATTGAACTTTCCTGTTGTAAATTAGATTTTTTCTTGGATGGAAAATTTTCCGTAGCATCCTGAGCAAGTTTGTTTTCAGTAAAACCTATTTCATCTGCATCAAGAACAAACTGGTCCTCCAATAATGATTTTCCCTAAAGTGATTTCTTTCTTGCAAAAATCGTTTCAGGATTCGGGAGACCAAAAATGTATTTGGAGATAGTTATTGAGGTTAGAAAAAATGAAGGGAAAACATGCAATCATAAGCAATTCCTGATAGAAAATGTGAGTTGTATCCCCGATTTGCGACCCACTTCAAGCCGAAAATAAACCCTACTTGACGCAATTTTTCGATGACAAAAAATGGAGGGCACGTATTTTCCACGGTGCACAGTGGGCCAGGATCCAGAAAAGCTGGCCAAAAGTAGGAAATGTTTATAAAATGGGCTAAATTTTCGGAATCGGGAATTTTCGGGGTCGTTGATTACGAATCCAGTGTCAAAAATTCCGAAAACAAAATGGCGGATCCAATATGGTGGACGAGTATGCTAAATAAATTTTCTTTCTTTTTACAAATTGGTATAAGGGGGTTTTCAGGGTCGCTTATTACGAATCCAGAGTCGAAATTTCCAAAAACAAAATGGCGGATTCAATATGGCGTCCAAGTACGCTAAATAAATTTTTGATTCAATCACAAATTAGTATAAGGGGGTTTTTGGGGTCGCTGATTACGAATCTGAAGTCAAAATTTCTGATGCCAGAATGGCGAATCCGAAATGTCGGTGAAGTATGCTATATAAATTTGTGATTTAATCACAAAATGGTATAAGGGAGTTTTTAGGGTCGCCAATTATGAATCTGGATTCGGAATATCTAATGAAGAAATGGCGGGTCTAATATGGCAGTCAAGTATGCCTAATCAATTTTTTTATCCTTTCCAAATTGGTATGGGGTCAAAATATGAAAAAATGTAATTATATCATTGTTTAAAGACATTTTCCAATATTAAAGTATTTATTAATGAAAGAGAGTGAAATTAGGCAACTGTTTTAGGCATCTCGAAATCAACTGGATTAGATAATAACTTTTTATTCTCTTCCGTCCTTTTCTACAGTTTCGTAAAATTTTTATGAACATAAATTTTCCTGAAATTCTGTAAAATTTAAATAGCTGAAATTTTTAAGAACGCTCTGCTAGTTGAAAAAACCGTCAACCTGAGGCCCCTGTTTTTTTAACCTAATTTAATTACGTCGAAATCAATGGTGCTAGTCACTTTTCCGAATAAGCTTCGGTTTGTCGGATATTGAATTTTTTTAGTTCCAGGTTCTGAAGCCTTCAATATAAAAAATTTCTTCATAATCATTTGAATGTGGATTAAATATCAATAATTTTTTTATATGAGAAATATATAAATCGAATAAAAAATTTTCATACAAAGAATCTGAGGAATCAATCAAATTGTCCTTTTTTCCGCCAAAAATTAGGACGAAACACTCTAAATCGATTAATTTATGAAACATTTAGAGATATTTCTCCTCCAATGCGTATATCACGACAACCAATGAGTATAACGATTTTTTTCTTTCACAGGAATTTAGTGCTAATTTAGTGTTGACAAATGCCCTAAGACCGAACTCAATCCTATGATTATTTCTAAGCAAAACCTCATGGTCTGCCAGCTAGAAGTCA
>WSXT02226195.1:0-16561 GCA_011762715.2 Neuroterus valhalla | reverse complement strand
ATATCAGGTAAACAATTACCTTGAAAAAGTTAGATTTTTCAACTCTTCTTTCTTTTGAATAATGTAAAATATACAACATCTATCCATAAGGTATTCCATAATATGGCCCTTTACCTTATACAACAATTTGAAATGAAGGGAACAAACTTTTCTTGGAACTTTAGTTTGATAGTTTTGGTAGGAATTTTTCTGTGTAATTTTTTGTTATAATAAAAGAAAACTAATCAAATTACGTGGACGAGCTGAGGTAATGCCCAACAAATGAGATTAAACGTTGATTTAATATGATTACTGGGGCAGTAGTCGCTACTGAGGCTTCTTTTGCGTTTTGACGGAAACTAGTTCGTAGTATGTTTGCATCGATCATCAGTAGTTAGCTTACTGCCGTTTTTCTCATTGACTCAACTTTCGTCGCAAACGGTCTTAGGATGGGGAAAGAAGATCCAGAGATTACAGCTCTGAAAAAGGAGCTTGAGGATTTAATTAACCAGTGCAAGGTATAATTTTGCGATGATCTGTAATCTTAGTGATCATAATACCATGATTTCCTATAAATTTGAGTGATTTATTGAAAATCGATCTTCTCAGTATCCATATTCATTTATCCATTAGGCAATTAATCATTTGCAATTTTTATTTTATTTTAAAATTAATTTTTGTACATTTGAGTACCTATAGATCTAAAGAGGTATTTTTTACATCTTGATATCAGGAGGACCAGAATAAACAAAAGGATACGACACTGGAAGAAGGATGCAGTGGTGTAGCTGATGCGCCGAAAGTGAAAATGACGACAAAAAAGATGCTCAAAGGCCATATTAACAAAGTGAATTCAGTCCATTACAGTGGGGACAGTAGGTTAGTTTTTGGAAACTTACCTAAATTTTGTTTGATTAGAAATTTGAACTCTTCTGAACATAAAAAAAAACTTTGAAAATGGTAATTTTTACTTAATTTAGAAGTGTCTTAAAGATAAATATCAACAATCATTCTAAGCTTGAATACGAATTTCAAATTCAAATCTGGAAAAGAGGGAAAATAAGATATTTAATATGCATAGAATACAATCAAAGCAAATCGATGAATAATGATTTATTATTTGAGATTCTGTAAATTTTCATAAAGTCGCTTCAAAATTGAAAATCGAATAATCGCTATTGAGGTGCTGAGAGTAAGAGCGGGCTAAAAAAATGGTCGGAGCAAGAGTGAGTTGAGAACGTTACAGGAAAAAAAATTGAAAAAGAAACAATTAAAACTAGGATCTTCAAGAGATATTACAAGATTTAAAACACTGCCTTGATTTCATAAAACAGGTCTAGTAGTTTTATGACGGTTACATGTAAGAGGAAACTACGTAAAATTTTTTGTAATATAAAGTAATTTTTTTGATCCTATTACTATTTCTTAATTTTATCAAAAATTTCGTAAAATTTAATCACAGATTTCGAAAGAAATTCCTAGAAATTTCGAAATACTTCACAAAGATTCCAAAGACTTCACGAACGTTTGTGCACCAGAATTATGAAGTACTCAACCACTCGTTTATATAAAAATAAATCCATTCCCGTTTAAGATACAGTAAGAATGTAATCCGTTTCAAATTTTTTTGTGATTTCGAAATCGAAATAAGTAGGAAAACTGTAATTCAAAGACCTGAATCAGGGTGGCGATTCAGCAGACGATTTCTAATTCCCGGTTATTTCCCGGTATTTCCTGGTCGAGTTTTCCAATTTTCCCGGTCAAATAAAGGTAAAATATTCTTGCAAAATAAATTGATTTTGAAGAAAATACTCAAATTTTCCACGGAAAAATATAATTTTTTTACAAACATTGGAACATTGAAACTTACCGTTGAAAGAAAAATTATATAACGATAGCGAAAAAAACGGATTTCAGACAAAATAGTATATTTTTCAAAGAAAGTGATGTATTTTTGAATATCATTATGAATATTTAACTAGAACAGTTAAATTTCAAATACCAAGAAAATGAATTATCATCTACAATTATACATATTCAACTAAAGCACTTCAATTTTTAACCATGAAGGTGGATATTTGGAGAAAGATTAGTTTTTAAATTCAAAGATTAATTCTTTACCATAAAACACAACGTTCAACAGGACGTATAAATTTCGAACTAAAAAAAAGTATTTAATTTTCAATGAAAAACAAGAATTGTCAACAAAAACTTTAATACTCAAATTTTTAATTTAAAAAATTATATTTAATCAAACAAATAAAATATTAAATAGAAGAATGTTACAAACTGTTACATTTTTGAAAAAAATTAGGAATATTCCAATAAAATTATAAATTTTTAACTGTAGTAGTTGAATTTTGAACCAGAAAAACGAATTTTCAACTGAAATGATGAAACTTCAACTAGAATAGTTGAATTATTGACCCAAATTGATTTTAAACCAAAAAAAATCATTTTCCAACGAAATGGTTAAATTTTAAGCTATTGAAAAAATGATTTCCAACAAAAAATGGAATTAAAACATTATAACCAAACATAAGAATTTTAAACTAAATGTATTTCCGAATAAAATCCCAAAAATCCAACTGTTTAATTTGAACGGTGTAACGTAAAGAAGAATTTTAAACAAGAAACTTAACTTTCGAATAAATAGATATTTTTCTACCAAAAAATCGATTTTCCAACAAAATAATTTAATTCTCAAATTAAAAAGACCAATTTATTCCAAATTTTGGAATTTTGAACGAGAAAAGATAAATTTTCCATTAAGAATATAACAGTTAAATTTTTTCGAGGTAATTATTTTTAACCAAACTGTTGAACTTACAGGTAAAATGATAAATCTTCAACTGGAATAGATGTATTAATTGCAAAAAAGATGAATTTTTGACCATAAGGATTATTATTATACAAGAAAGACGAATACTCCACAAATTACGTAAATTCTTGAAGAGATTGTTTAATTTTCCAATTTAAAAATCAACAGAAAAATTCAATTTTCAACAAAAGAGTTTAACTTTTAACCACATAGTTGATTTTCCAACTAAAAAAGGATGAATCGGCAATGTACAATGTAAACAAGTTTTTTATTACAACTGCTTGAAGTACTTTCTTCATTTAAAATTGGGAAGAGGGGACTTTCAAATTGTGTCGAATTCCAAATTAGACGAGTGTTTTTTCTTAAATCCCTCTCTTCTAAATCCAAATTATAATCATTTTTGAAAGTTTCCGTTCCATGTAAAAGATTTCCTGTTCCAAGTGAAATTATATATCTTTACCGAAACTCCCTGCCCTAAAAAAAAAACCCTAATTAGTTTCTGGAAATCCCTGTTTTAAGTCAAATAATTGAAGAGGAAGTTAATAAAACGTGATAGAATAGTACATTTGTTTATTTATTTTTTTAAATTGCGAAAATGACTCTTCCTGTATGTTTGGACCATGATCAATTCAATTATCGAACTTTAGTCAGCTGAATAAATTTCAGAAAGCAATAAATTTGCAAGAGTTTTTCTTTTTTATAATGAAAAAAAATATAAATTCTTTCTCTCATTAAGTATACAGATATATTAAAAAATTTTCAGAACCAGATCAAAGGAACGTTACATTCTTCAGATCAAATTATAAGATATCTTTTCAATTCATAGGAAGAAAGCGGTCATTTCTCGTATTTTCGCGGTAAAATTTTTCATGGTCCAGGTTAAGTCAAGTAAATTCCCGGTTTTTGATCAAATTCCCGGTCATTTCCCGGTTTCCCGGTCAAGTCGCCACCCTGTAAATTAAAGAAAAAACGGTATCTTCTATTTCTTTTCGAATTCCAGACACTGCGTTACTGGGTCTTTGGACGGAAAGCTGATTATTTGGGATTCCTGGACAGGAAATAAAGTCCAGGTCATTCCTTTACGATCAGCATGGGTCATGTCTGTGGCTTTTTCTCCCTCGGGAAATTTTGTGGCATGTGGTGGCATGGATAATATGTGCACTGTTTATGATGTGAACAATCGAGACTCAACCGGATCTGCGAAGATTGTACGAGAGCTTCTTGGCTACGAAGGATTTCTTTCCTCATGCAGATTTCTTGACGATTCGAAGTTGATCACAGGATCTGGAGATATGAAAGTGTAAGAGAATTTTCAACGCACATTTCAAGCAAGCACCATATCAGTGTTTAGCATGGAAAATATTACTTATTCTTAATTTAAACATCTTCCCAATAAAAATCTAGATGCATATGGGATTTAGAAGCTAATAAAAAGACGACAGATTTCCCTGCACACTGTGGAGATGTTTGTACTATGAGTCTGGGTCCGGATATGAGCACATATATTACTGGATCAGTTGACAGAACTTGTAAGCTTTGGGACTTGCGGGAAGAAAAAGCCAAACAAACTTTCTTTGGACATGAGTCGGACGTTAATTCTGTTTGTGTGAGTACAAGTTAAGATTGACTTTTAAATTTTCAGAAGTTTCGAAAAAATACAAGCTATTTTGAATATTTTTGATTATTAAGGGAGAAAAAAGAATTTGCTTGATTAATAACGGGAATCTCTTTTAGTTTGCTCTCTAGTCAATTGCTTCTTCGCTTTTCAGTATTTCAAATCTAAGCCGAATTGAAGGTCAAATGAAACAATTTCAAAATTTGAAAGGAGTTTAGAAATCCAATATAAAATATTCGCTCTCCAGAATATTAAAAAAAATTGAATGATTTGTTGGTGAAATTGTTTTCTTACAGTATCATCCATCAAGTCAAGGATTTGCAACAGCTTCTGAAGACAAAACTGCTCGATTGTGGGATTTGAGATCGGATCAGCAACTAGCAACATTCAAACCACCAAATTCGAATCCCGGGTTCACATCTTGTGCTCTTTCCCTCAGTGGCAGATTCATATTCTGTGGTAGTGATGACAATTCCATTCACATATGGGATACTCTGAAAGCTCAACATAATGGTAAGAGAAAAATCTTGTATTCAGATAAAGTAGCGCAAAATAAAATTAACAAATTAAGAGATTTTAGATCGACAATAATAATAGTATTTGCCACTGTAATAATAAATTCATTGTTGTTTGAACTTAAATAACTCATGAGTTATGAATGATAGATTATTGACCTTTATTTATTTTCTCCAATGAAGGTATGCTAAATGGACATGAAAATCGAGTCACTTCCATCTGCATGTCACCTAATGGAATGGCATTGGCTAGCTGCTCTTGGGATAACCATGTTAGAGTCTGGGTATAGGTAACAATTCTTATGCAATAACTTGATACAAAAAGCTATGTATATCGATTGAACCTTGAGAAATAAAGCCATATTGTATGATTTATACATCAGTATTTCATTTTACATTTCTAGTAAAGAAATTTATTCTCTTTAAAAATTTGTTTTCTATTCTAAAAAATATCGCGATATTTATATGTATTTTCAACTTGTGAATCTGGTCTTGAAAAAAAATTGATATCAGAAGGTTCGAATAAGAGAGACCTTTTTGTTCCATTCAATATTTATATTTCTTTTCAATGCATATTTCCCATTCGCTAAATTATTTGCATGTGCTCACGCATTTCTCAATTCGTCGTTATAAATAAAACTGTAAGGAAGAAAGGACGTGTACGACTTACAACTTTGAAAAAACAACTCGAGTGCCAGCTAGCGTAAAAGGCTTTCAATTACTATTACTTCGTAGACAGGGATGCCTTATTTGCCCACCAATCAAGGAAACGCGCGTCTTCCAATTTTATTCATTGCTCACAAAATTTGATAAATCTACTTAAATTTTAATCTCGATGTACATGTGTAATAAAACATCCCCTTCCTTGCTCAAAGAGGGCTGATGATAAAAAATATGATGTTCACTTTTCATTTTTTACATATGTATAAGGAAATCTAAATCAAAATATTTATATAATTTTTAGAAAAAAATATTTTTTAAAAACGATAAATTTTGGAAATTGATAATATTTTTATTTTATTTTACGTAGGGTACATATGTTCGGATTTCGATGCATAACGTAATTAAAAATGCTTGTACAATTTTTGGACCCTTCAAAATTCTACAAACTGAATTTTGAACCAAAAGTTTTCAAGAAAAACAAAGTGGAAAACAATTGAAAATAAAAACGTAGTCGAATAGAAAGAAAATCAAATAATATAATTATGAAAAATAAAGTTATGAAGGAGTTGAAGAATATCAACTAAAATTGTCAACATATTTGAATTGTATCCTAGCCCACAATGAATTATTTGAAATGTTGAGAAAATAAATAACGTTTAAAAATTTAGAAACATTATTGGATTCAACATTGGAAAATTTTAAAACTCAACGAGTTCAAGAAGAAGCAGGAGAATTTCGGCAACGAACTTTTTCAGGATTCAAAATTGAAAAAAAATTCCAATATCAGACTTTTGAAACGACATAAAAAAAATTTTAAACACAAAAAATATAAAACTGGGAACATCAGGAATGATAAAATGACTAAATTCCAATCGAAATTGAACAATTTCAAATTGGAAACTTCTAAAAAACGAAGCCTTTTGAATAAAACCGTTTAAGTTTAAAAAACGAAAACTTTTGAAATACTA
The DNA here is from genome assembly GCA_011762715.2 of Neuroterus valhalla. Taxonomy (NCBI): domain Eukaryota; kingdom Metazoa; phylum Arthropoda; class Insecta; order Hymenoptera; family Cynipidae; genus Neuroterus; species Neuroterus valhalla. The sequence continues at coordinate 10,000 of WSXT02226195.1, read as the reverse complement.
GTAATCGTGAACATAGGAAATTTTTTAATCTGAAGCATTTAAGGGCGACACATTGTTAAACTAGAATCGAGACAATTTGGGAGATTTCAATGTGAAATGATCTAGAGTTTTCAATTTGGAACTAATGGGTTTTGATGAATAGGGTTTCAAATTTACATGTATCTTAAGGTATTTTTTTCCCGTTGCGAAATTAAAAGAGCAATAAAAATGTGAAAAGAAGGAATTAAATTATTTGAATTTATTGAGCTTGTTAAACTAAAAATTTTTTTGAAGTTATGCAAGATTAAACAGATGGCACTGAAGAACGTTTGTATTTTCCCAAATGTTTGGAATCACAACAATTTTTCCTAAAAAAATTTTTGGATTTTTTAGTTTAACCAAAAATTGAGCAGTATAAAAAATACTGTATCTTGATCCATGTATAAGTAAGTTGTTGTGAAAACAAATGTCGGTATGGTAAGAATCGTATGACGTAAGTATCACACGGAATTAAAACCTTTAAAAGTATAACAAATAGAAACTGAAATACTTCAATATTAATAGTGTTTAATTTGGTCAACTTTAATTTTTTAATGGAAAGTGAAGATGTGAATAATTTTATATCGACACGTTAAAAATCGATGGCAGAACTCATCTGCCCCTAAAATTTCTGTTCGTAATCTATATACAAGTTTTTTTTTTCAGTGGCCTCTGTTTCGCTGTCAAGTATTCAAGTACACTGTGAAGCGCGAATAAGAGTGCTGAACTTAATTTTAAATCTACCATTGCAATGACTTTGCTATCGTTTTTCGTTGTTGGATGGGTTGCTTAGTCGAAATATAATTTCGTAACACATTTGTAATTGTACAAATGTGATTAACGATTCCGATAGAAATAAGGCATCTGCAGTTGAGCATAAAACTTTTCGAAAAAAATCAGCATCGACAGTTTCCGAGGGACGAAACTTATTCCAAAAAATGTAAGTCTTTCAATCATAAAATTACTGCAATGATTATCTCAGAAAATTGTTCTCTTCCTAAAATGCTTCTTAGTACTTTAGTTTATTCAAATTGACTCGTATCTCAGTAACATGGACACGTTGACACATTATTTTGCTTGCTCGGTTTTCTCCGGCACATAGAGTTTTTTTTTAATGATACAAAAGAGAACTAAAATACTGACTAGAAAAAGGTTCGTTATGCGCAACAAAAATAAAAATTATTCGTAATACATGAAAATTGAAATAATTAAAATAAAACTTATTTTTTACATGCGACGTATAATTTCAAAGGATCGTTTAATTTAGGCTAAAGATTTATTATTGCCTCCACTGATGTATAAATATAAAATGAGGAATGAACGCTCATTGATTAATGACTGCCACGCGCTTAGCTTAAGACGATACAGATAAACGGTAATTAATATACATATATCACAGAAAGTGCCTATTCAGTTGATGAAGATACAGTTCTTTTTGCGAAGACTTATTATTTACAGTGAAGTAAAAACCTTAAAGGAAAAAATTATTTCATCCTCGGTAAATGAAATTGACGACAAAATAAATTCACGGATTCACGGAAGAAAAAAAGATTAACAAATTCCAGAATGATAAAGATTCCAAACGTCGTCAACTTAATTTGTCGAAAGATCGAAGAATTCCTGAAAAATATACAATGATTAATCTTTAAAAAGCCGATATGTTACTCACAAAGATCTATTTCTGCACTTCGAAAATCTTCTATGCATTCTAAAGTTTGAAGTGCAAAAATGGGTCTAGGTTTTCGTTTCATAAAGGCCTTTATTAATAATGATAATTCAATTTGTAGCGAAATCACCGGAAGTTCACGACCTTTGTTCAGCTCAAGATTGAAAGCTTTGGAACTTCTAGTATTTTTCATTACAGTAAACGAATACATATTAAGATATGCCTAACCACTAGGATTTCATGAACACATGGACGCGAAATCTCAAAGTTAATACATTTGAGGAATCGATCAATTATTAATAATTAGGTGCCTGTACAATATACACGTTATGATGGTAATCAGAAGAAAGTGGTAGGAAAGCCTTGTCAAAGCTGGGTGTTAAAAATGATAATTAATGTACCTACGATCTTTGAAGGATGAAAAATCAATGGGTTTGGACTTGGACGAAGGTTTAAAATCCGTCGAGGTGAATGAGCAGGGCGACGATTGTAGTTGCTCCCGCCTCTTTCGTGGACCATTCCGTAACTTCTAGTTGAGGATCCACGCCGTCTTTTTTGGAAGTTATTGTGTAAGAACCAGGTCTTACTAACAATTGGAATGCAGTCGATGCGTTGAGCTTCTTATTCGATTGCGTGTCAATGTACCTGGAATTCATTTTTTTTACATCAGTCTATTTTTTTTTTCTAAAGGTATAAAGGACCTAAAAGTCTTAAGCGGGTTGGAAACCCTCAAAATTGGTAAAGTTGTAAATGAAATCGTATAGGTAGTACTAATCCAGACAGTGATACTGTCCGGAAAGTCGTTACGAAACCAGCAAACTGTTTTTTTTTCCGTTTCTAACATTCTCATCAAAGCATGAAGTTAAAAAATTTTTAACGTTACAATGCTTACTCCTTGGATAAGTATAAAGAAGGAAAAGCTCACAGTCTTGTTGATTTTACATTACTTACTACATTACATACTTACGGATACTGTCTGGTAAAATCTTTGGGTCCCGCGTATTTTATACTTGGAGAAAAAACAACTTGAGGATTTTGTTCTTCACTATTTACACTCGTTGTTAAATTACTCGTGTCTAACTGTTCTTTTGTCAATAATTCACCTCTATCTAAAATCCACCTGAAATTTTAAGTAATGTATTAAACACTCTTTAGTACTTATGGAAATATATTGGAATTTATCAACAGGGTGGCAATTCAGCGGACGATTTCAAATTCCCGGTCATTTCCCGGTTCTTCACGGTCAAGTTCTTCTGTTTTCCCGGCCAACTAGAAGTAACATATTTATATTTGTTACAAAACGCAAACATATATTTTTATTCATGACGTTCATTCCAAACATCCTTTAACACAATAGATCAAACATTGCAAAATGAATTAATTTTGAAAAAAAACACTCACATTTCCAAAAAAAAATCGATTTTTTTTTTTAAATTGGAACAGTCAAGCTTACAATCAAAAACAATCAATTTACAATAACAAAAAAAAACAAATTTCCAATGAAATAGTTCATTTTTCAACCAATGTGATTAATTTTCAAATAACATTATAAATCTGTAACCAGAACAGTTGAATTTCAAACCGAAAATATGAACATTTAACTGGAACACTCCATTTTCTACCATGAAGGTGAATATTCAAACAAGAAGAATAATTTTCAAATAAAAAGGATAGTTTTCTAAGAACGAATACAATTTTTCAACGAAATAGTCGAATTTCGAACTCAAAAAATAATAATTATTCTCACTCAAAAATGGGACAGTAACATTTTTAGTTGTACAAACCAATCTCAAACTGAACAAAACAAACTGAAACCAATCTCAATGTGAAATTGCAGTAATTGCAGTGCCACTTTACAATATTAGTAGGAATTTTACCAGAATTTTGTAATTCCACTCTTAGCCGCTTAAAGTGCGCCATAAAACAACAACGATTGACGGGCGGACATCACTCATCAGCAATGCCAAAAAAGAAAAAAATTTTCAGCTCAAAGCGTTTAAAAATTTGAGAATATGACCTTAATTTGAAATTATTATCTTTCAATATTCAATAATTGCAGATTAAAATTTCATAAAAAACAACACAATTGAATATTTTTTGATTGGAAATTGATAGATTGGAAATCACGAATGGAAAGGTTTTTTGATGTATCAGAATTTTCAGCTCAAAGTTTAAAAATAGACATTGATTACGCATTTAAAATCTTTCAATTTGAAATTGAATAGTTTTTATTCACTATCTGTCAAATATGAACATTTCTGAATAAACCTCTGAATTATGTCATTTCGAAAAAGACTTAATTCAAAAACGATCAAGATTGTACAACTTCATACAAGGGAAGAGAAAAATTACATTACATTACATTACATTATAATCGAAAATTTGAAATGTGCTATTGTTTTTTAGTAGTGTTTATTAGTGTTAGTGTAGTGTTATTGTTTTATGTAAAAGGTAAACTTCAGATTTGTAGGAGATATTTGATGGTTAAGTTTTACAAGAAAAGCGTAAAATTCAACTGCCCTGAAAGCGAGGTTAAGAAAATTTTCCCGTCTGTATGTGATTTTAAAGTGTGAGAATATAATTTTCAAATAGTTTAGTAAAACTGCCACAGTAATAGCTGGTATTATGTCCACTAATTAATGTGGTAATTTTCAACCACTTTTTTTACAGTGTAAGCATAAGAGTTTTCTACTGAAACAAAGAATCTACAGCTGAAGGAGGTGAGTTGTCAAACAGATCAATTAACTTTTACTAGAAAAGATAAAATGTCAACAAATTTGATTACTCAAATTTTAAATTGAAAAAAATGCATTTTCAACTGAAAAAATAGATTTTTAACTGAACCTATGGAATTTTCAATTGAATAAGTTAAATTTCCAGTTAAAAAAATTACCTATAAAAAAACTATCTTTCAATAAACAAAAAAAACATTAATTTTCAACCAAGAAATTTTGAACTATAAAAATGGAAATCGTCAAACAAAAATGGAATAGTGACATTTTTAGTTCCAAAAATTATTTTTAAACCAAACAGTATGAATATCAACTAGATGAATGTTAGACTAAAATGAAAAATGTTTATTTTCACAACTTGGATTGTTAATCTTAACGGAGAATTTTTTAAGAAGAATATTAACTTCCGAAGAAAAAGATTATTTTCTACCGAAAAATCGATTTTTTAACAATATATGTGAAGTTTCAACGAAATAATTGAATTTTCAACTCAAAAAGACAAATTGTCGCCATATGGTCTAATTTTGAACTAGAAAAGATCAATTTTTCACTAAAAATTAAACAGTTGAATTTTCAGTTGGAGGAATTGATTTTACAAAAAAGCGAAATTTTCCACGAAGTACATGATTTTTCAAAAGAAAAGTTTGATTTCCAAATTCAAAAATCAATTTTCAACTAAATACTTGAATTTTCACTAAAAAAAGATGAATTTATTATCAACAAACAAGTTTAAATTTGAAACAAGTAGTGGATTTTTAAATTAAAAAAGGATAAATTTGCAATGAACAATGTAAACAAGTTTTCTATCATAATTCAGAAATATTTCTCCTTCGGAATACACCTTCTACTCTGAAGACTGCTTGAAGTACTTTCTTTACTTAAAATTAGGAAGAGGGGATTTAAAAATTTTGAGTTGGAGGAACGATTTTTGAGAATTCCTCTCTTCTAAATCCAAATTATAATTACTATCATAAATTCGATTACCAAATTTGAGCCAGCTAAAAAACCCCACAGAGCAATAAATTTGCAAAAAGGTTTTTCTTATAATGGAAAAAAATTATTCCTCTCATGACGTACAGATTTATTTAAATATTTTGAGAATCAGATTAAAGGAACGTTACATTCTTTAAATCAAATGATAATATCTCTTTTTGGTTCATAAGAAGAAAGCGGTCATTTCTCGTATTTTTTCGGTAGAAGTTTCAATAGTCTAGGTTGAGTCAAGTAAATTCCCAGTTTTTAATCTAACTCCTGGTCATATCCCGGTTTTTCCCCGGTCAATAAAATTCCCGGTCATTACCCGGTTTCCCGGTCAAGTCGCCACCCTGATCAAGTTCATGCTTCGAAAACTCAGATAAACAAAAAATAGAAACAAAATGATCAATATGAATCAATTACCTGACTGCATCTAATCTCGTCCCGTAGAAAGCTACATGCCACTTATCAGTCGTGCTCTGAGGAATTTGATTAGCATTGATGGTCTGCCTTAGTGGAAGCCTGGCCCAACCAATTGGTAATTCAAATTCCGCCGAAGGTTCACCCTTTTTACAAATGGCACTCTCTCCCTCAATCTTATAGCACGAACTACAATAACAAAGAACTTCATCGAGCGAAAAGAACTCGTCAGGCAAAACGAGTGACTTCTTTAACCTGGTACATGCCTTGAGGTATTCGCACTTCTTTAAGGTTGAAACGGAGCTCCCAAGTGGAGTGGACGGCAGCGAAGTGACCAAAGGTGCACTTTGAAGGACGTTTAGAGTCATACAATTCTGGCTAGCGATCACACTATTGGCAAAATAATTATTTGGAATCTGATATTGTCGATTTAGATGCAAATGCAAATCCTGTCCAATGGAGACATTCGCAAGAGACCCGGACATCATATTGTTCTGCAAATGGGGCACAGGAGTTTGACAAGGAAACTGATTATTCTGCGTTCCACTCATCAGAATCGGCGAGTTGTTTTGCTGAGGAGTCACTTGGTTGTTCTGACTATTAGAAGCGATGCTTTCATTTATCGCGTTATTCGCATTGGTGGAGTTGATCGCAGTGTTTAAATTGCTCATGTTGCTGGTGCTGACTGCTGAGCCATTTTTAATATTAATATTCGTTGCATTGTTAATTTCTACATTTGTACATTCATTCCTGGCGCTTTGGTTCGACGAATTCGAGCAGTTTTCGGTCTCTTGTGTCGCCTCTCGACAGTTTTCAGCCACTTGATTGCTCGCAACAGAACTAATTTCGCTCAGAACGTTGTCATTGTCGTTACAGTTTTTGTTCCTAGCGTTCTCCACCTGATCGTTACTGATTTCTGAGCAAGAGTCTGAGTTGTTACTATCGGAGTGTATGCTACTGGCCATCAAATTCTTCTGTAGGGAAATGTTCTGGAGATTTGAATTGTTATTGCTGCTGGACGAGTGCGGCATGTCAGCATTGTCGACTAGATTGAGACTCGCAGTGCTTTGAATTGGTGTGGTTACAGAGAGGTTTGAGGGAGTTGCAGGGACGGCGTTTTCTTTCTCGTGACATTCCAGGTCCGCTTTTTCACGCGAATTTTCAATGTCTTCTTGTTCCGATCTGACACGCTCTATCACAGCGCTGCTGTTGGCACAATTGTTTGAGTGAAGGGATTCGGATGCGTATCCTACTATGGAAACTTGTTCGCACTGGCCGTACAAGTCGACTACTGCATAAACGTATGACGGTAAGTCTGTGGCGGCTATTCCTTGATCAAGTCCGTTTATGTAGAGGTGGAGTCTCGATTCTTCATCGATCAGCAAACCTACTGTTGAACCACACTGAAGGTTCTCCAAATTTGATCCGTAAGTTGTCTTCACCTGTGTACAATTATTTATTCTTTTCATTTCTTTTGTTGATGAACATTGACGTTAGAATCGTATGAAGAACGAAAAATAATAAATAAAAATATAGAGTTTACAATTAAATTAGAAAAAAGCTTACTTTAGTGCCATTGTGAGATATCCAATCTCCACAAATAATCCATGAATGTTTTTTCAAACCAAGCGCTGATACGGGAAAAGTTGCTTTTTCGGGCGAGACGCAAGTAACTCCACAGAGTAATCCTGAGACCCAACGGTCGTTCACTTTTTCTACTTTGACTTGAAAAATTTTACTCCTCATCAAAGGGCGACTAGACATCACTACACCTGGGAATATAAATTTAAATGTTATATTTGTACTATTTCAAGGTTTTTTCCTCACTTTAGGCCTGATGGAAATAAATTTCTCATTTTGATCCGATTCAAAAGTTTTGTTTTCAAATGAAATCTAATTGAATCATACATAAATTACGTGTGACATCTAATAACGGAATAGCTTCGTTCTATTTTTCTAGGTAAAACAAACAAAATATTCAAGAAACAGAACCGAAGCTTCTGATAAACACGTTCCATTTCGCTAACCGCATTTTATTCCTGTGGTTGAATTTGACAAAAACACGCTACCTTGATTATAACTGGCTACTCTTCTCGCAGTGGTTCTCTTTTCCAACTGAACATTTCTCCCGTGATTCTCGTGGAATTCGTAACACCAATCAACTTCTCCCACTGAAGTATTTATAGGTTGTGTGGGAGTAAATACCATTTCATTCAAACATTTCGCCTCTGAAGTTTCAACCGAAGATTCCATTCCTGCATCACTGCAATAATAAGAAATATTGTTACTAAAAAATTAATTACATTACATAATTGAAACCTAATTTGGGCAGTCTTTGTTTCAAAGTTTTATCACAGTAATAGCGCTACTGTTCATAAAATTTATGTGGGATTATGCAACAATTAATAGAGAAACCTACTTTCTAATAGTGGGTGGCATCGGATCTAAGAGCAGCTCTAAGGAATCTTGCATCCGTAGACTAGCGTTCGGAGAGATTGCTGGATTTTGTTGCTTATTGCTCGTGATACTGACGGCGACGGTGCTCCCAAAAAGTTCTATAACTGCGAATACCATCTCGGGTAAATTCGAAGCTGCGACGCCCATGTCTTCTCCATTTATATAAAACTTCAGATTTCCCTCCTGAGTGCGCTTTAAACCTATTTTATCACCGACTCTAATCCAGTCTAAACTAGGACAGTAGTTTAAGCAAAGAACGTAGCCTTTATGACGTACTTCGTTGCCTGAAATTCAAGATGATTATACGATAATAGGACTTTCATCAAAATCTTGCCGGCTGTTTTCTAATTCGCTGGGGCATTATTTCACTCACCAGTTAAATACCAAGAATCCGCCGGAATGCAAGTCATTCCTGGAACAAGATTCATCGAAGTTAACCAGTTTCCACTTTCGTGACTGAGAACTCCTATCCTCAAGGAACCGCTCCATTCTCGGGCGATTTCTTGAACGCAAATTTCGAAAAGTTCATTATTTTCAAGTGGAGCGTCGCTCAACAATACGGCGTTGCTGTATTCTCTGCATCGAGTTGCGATTCCTCTTTCACTATTCAGTTGAATATTCAAGCCCACAGATTCGTGGAACTTGTGCGTAATTTCAACATGACCCTGCGGTTGAATTACAGAGGTGGGTTGCTGGCTTGTACTGTTTTCCGACTGAAAATACTGCTGGGTCATCGTGTCTCTCCTCTCAGGCATAACGATCGTCACCTATTGATGAAACACAAAATCAGATTTACATACAACGCAACAATGCATGAATAGGATTCAATATTAATTCAAAAACTTGTATTTCCGGAAATATGCTCCTATATTTTTCAAGAACTTTGTAGAATATTCTATTGAACTCAATAAGATTATGAAATTTTACAATTTGGATTAGAAATGGAAGAGTATTGAACAAAATTTCAGAGAAAGTATACAATATTAAATGTATTTCAGGTATATTCAGAAGGAAGATTGCAGAACATTCTCAAATATCCTGAAAGACCAAGAGCATTTCAGAATTTCCAGAGAATTGTAATATTAAACAAAAATTAATAAATATAAGCACACTATTCAATATTCTATTTAAATCAAGAATACTTAGATCATGCATTGCCGGATATCCTTTATTATTCAGAAGATTTGAGAAAAATCGGGGACATAAGGGACCATACTTGAATTACGTAATGGATTTGAGGGCTTCTAAACGACCCCCCCTTCCTCATGTAACGAATCGTAACACTACATTGCTGTACTACCTCACCCCCATATTCGTACGTAATTTTTCATTTTTTTAAATTTCGCTGACCTGAGCTTAAGGGACGTCCATAAACGTCTTTTTGCAGAACACTAATATTTTTCAATTAAAAATACTTTTTTTTCCATTGAAAATACAACTATTCGGTTGAATGTTACAGTCGTATGTCAAAAAATCAATTTTCTTATCTGAAGATTCATCATTACACTCAAAACTTCATTTAGGATTTAACCATTTGGTTAAAATTCGATTTTTGCCTGATTTAAGAATTGATTTTTTTAACTAAAATGTAAATGTTCCATTTCTAGTTAAAAATTTATATTTTTTTATGGGAATTTAATCTTTTCTGGAGAAATTTATATTATCTCGTTAAGAATCGTTTCTCTAATAAAAAGCTTACATCCTTGGTTGAAAATTCATTCTTTCTGGTGAA
>WSXT02226174.1:0-16563 GCA_011762715.2 Neuroterus valhalla | reverse complement strand
CACGAACGACTCAGTCATGTTTTTATTATTGCTGCGTAAGGTATCACTGGCCGCTGTGTGAACATTAATGAACCGTGTTTACGTAGCGTTCAGTCGTGTTTCGAGATTTTTTTTCCAGCAAACATCAACCATTGGTGTTTGGGTTTCTCCGTGTAGGTGTTGAACAAAATCCTGTATTATGAAGTTTTACAATTGAGAAACGGTAAATAATTTGGAACCAACGAATGATGGAAAACGAGCGAAGCATGAAAGTTTGTGGGAAAGAAATGTTCTTAAATGTAACAGAAATGCGTTTTATAATAATGAAATAGTCAAATAATTCTTGCTTAGAATACTTGGAAAATTCTTTGAATATATTTTCAAGTATCGCAGTAATGGTAATGATGACATTAATAAATAGTTGAATTATTATTGTGTAGGGGAAAACTTTGAATCATAGAAAAAAATAATTATTTGATAAATATTCTATTTTTGGTCCAACTATTCTTGAAAGCGCTTCTTACAAATTCGAAAAAATATTATATTATTATATTATCACAAAAACACTTCATAATACCAAGAATTGAAGACAAGAATTATTCAATCGGTATTTCGACTCAATCACGAACGATAGGTCAGTTGACGATTCTATTATCTCATCGGACGGGGAATAAAGTTGCTTTATTAATTTGAGAATACGGAGAGATGTAACACAATTATTATCCTTAGCACCAAAAAATATCAATGTATACATACTTATTAAACTATGTTTTAACACATTTGTATAGAAAATTGACTGAAATCTAAGAAATTTAAAATTCAAACAAAAATGAAATTTTGTTTAAACGTGAAATTTCCAGGACCTTCAGATAGGCATAAGATGCTAGTGTTTTTCTTTTTTTAAATCTGAAGTTGTACGAAAATTGCATGTTCTTCAATTAAAATCTTTTATATTTGTATTGTATCCGATAAAAGAATGTTCTAATTTATTGAATTTCATCATTTTTGAACTCTCAGTTCAAAAATTGAATATTAGATCATTTATCGAATAAAATGTCAGAAATTCAAGATAAAATAATATCATTTGTTTTTCAAGTTTCAATTGTACAGTTGTTTGTTGGCACATTACTAGAATTTTCGCGATCACCTTTAGAGATATCAATTTTTACTTTTGTATTATAGATAGTAAATAGCGTGAACTAATAATATTGAATAAAAAATGACAGCTGGGAGTTAAGAGTCGGTTCTGCCGCTGCCTTAGCTCTATGATTTTTCTGTAAATCGAGCGTGAATAGGACAGCGAAGTATGGTGTGTAAGTAAAAGAGACGGAAATACTTTAGTAAAGTGTATAACAGAGCCCTCATTCGTAACGCATGTAAGGGGTTGTCCAAAAAGTTACGTAAGACGCTTTTCTTTTGTTTAAATGAAGGAGGAGATAAAAATGCCCGTGAGTGCCTAAAAATGCGATGTAAACAAAAGAAAAACGTCTTACGTAACATATGGACAGCCCCAAACACGGCGCTCAAAACGCGTGCTTTTGCGTGTTTCTGTAGAGGCATGAAAACACGCAATTTTCATGATTGTGTTCTGAAGAAAGTTTCTCGTTTTTCCGTCGAACTAAAAAAAGCTGACGCCAAGTGGATGGAGCTAAACTTTCGAAAGTGTTTAGAAGGTTTGGAGTGATTGGTTGGCTTCTGAAAGCAAGAAAAAATATAATGGTAGTAAATTGAATGTAAGAGAAAATTGGACATTTGAGTATTTTTGATGTTATGCAAGGCGTTAGGCAAGGATGTGATCTGTTTTCATGGATGTTTAGTATATGCATGGACCAATGCGATGATTTGCAGAGGATGATGATGAGCAGACTAGATACCAGCATGAAGAGAGTAGGTTTCAAGAATTACATGAATAAAACAAAAGTTATTGTGTTGGAAAAAAGTGGGGAGAAAACAGTATGCAACTTTGCCTGAAATGATGAGAGTATAGAACAAGTTATTAATTTCGCGTATATTGGAAGTCCATCTACCGTTGACGTAAAGATAGATGCAGGAATGGCCAGGCGTATAAATGAGCGTTGGAAGATTATTGGCAGTGTACGAGCTTTCGAGAAAAGGATAGGAGTAAAGTGAACGCGATTGTCATGCAATACCTGAGAAATATGTGCGTAAAACGCTAATGGACAAAATAAGTAATGAGTGGGTTCTTGAAGAATGTGGTGTAGAAGAAACATTGTTTGACGAGGGTGAAAGAAATTTGCTAGTATAGTTTGGTCATGTTGAGAGATTGAAAGAAGAACGATTAACGAAACAATTGTATTTAAGTAAGGTGAATGGTAGCGTACAGAGAGGCAGACCACAGAAGGAATGGTTGAATTGTGTAAATGAGACTCTGTGCAGAAAAGGAATGAAATGTCATGGAATCACAAGAGCTTGCATGAAAAGATGTTGGGATGTTAGGGGAGCAGAATCTGTATGCAAGGATACAGTTGTTCATAAGAAGAAGATATGCGCTTGATACAAAAGATTTTGGATTTCGGGTACCCGCGGGAAGAGGTTTTGATATTTGATTATGATAATGGCTTTGCAAAACTCTTCACTAACAGTCTGATCCGAAAACGGAAGCAACCATTAGAGTCAATCACTTGGTTTGAATGACTTTTTAAGAATTTCGGACAAACATCTTATTTTCAGATAAAAACATAATAAAAATAGCAATTGGCACGTATAAAATAAGATTTGAATATATGTATTGCTATTTTCAATTTATTTTTATCTAACCTATGCAGGAAAAAATTTGTCCGAGACTTCACGAACAAATTGGAGCCTAGTTATGAAACCTATTTGCAAAGACAACATTGTATCAATAAGAAATTGTTCTTTCTCTAAGATTTCTCGCCTCCTTTCACCTTTGCTTCTCATTTTTATGTAAGCAACGGTTTGCACCCCTTTAAAACTTCTGTGAAATGATAAATGTTAGGATGGGAACAGTTAAACATTGCGTTCAATTTCGAATGATATTCTTAACAACCATTCGTTGTACGTATTGTTGTTGGAGAAAATTCAGCCCAAATTTTAGGTGAAAAACTGGAATTCCTCGAAATATAATTCTTACTAATATAATTATAGAACTGTTCGGCTCTTTCGTCTGATGGTTGAATAGGCTTCAGTTCTTCATTAAAAATGTTTCAATTTCGGATGGATGTAAAAAAAGCAAGACCGAAAAATATTCTCAAAAAAGAACAGATTTCTGAACTGGCGTTCAGTAATGAAATCGTTAAATACTGTGCGGATAGCTGAATGAATACCATTTCGAAATCTGCATAAATTACATTAGGACTGAAAATCACACCAGTAAGCTTTTTGCATTCTGAAGCTACATAAGAAAATGTTCGCGGTGGTTTCAATTTTTGAAGCAATTGCCTCCTTTCTGAGCTACCCTCACTCCTCTCATGTCACGGCCGCCAGTCGACTAGTGGGGGAACAGAGAGAGGACGCATTTAAGCTAGACCCCCTGTGGATTTTGACCATAGGACGCAACACGACTGCAGCTCAGTGTACTTTTTCTTCTTCTTTTCCTTCTGGGGATACCACTTAGACGGAGAAAGAAATATCTGCTGTGGCACTTGCTCCTTGTCTTCAATAGGCCATGCCAACAATTATTTCCGTAGGAGGAAGAGGAGGATGGAGATTCGATGAGTTGGCCTGAATTAGGTGACATTTTGATCGATTTGGAAATCATCCCTCCTCCCCTCTCTTTCATATCCTTCACTCAAACTTTTCAAATAAATTCCTTGTAGTACAAAAGGACTAAGACCAAAAGAACGTATTACGCTTACCCTGAAATAGATTTGTCTTAGTGGCATAATAATCATAATATTTTTAATATGTATGAAAAATGAAAAATTAGAATATTAGCGCCTCAACCGGGACCTGGACACAAAATACAATTCATTACAACAACAAAATCGCTTGATTGATATGAAATGATGCATAAGGTGAAAGTTTTACTTTGAGGAAAGTGTCTTCAAATCTTAAACAAAAATGTATTTTTTGTAAGTCTGAACTGATCTCGTGGGGTCTTTTCCATGGATATTTCTCATGGGCTACTGACAGAGGCCAAAATTCCAAAGAGGAATAAGCGAATCTTCTCCCACACGGGCAGTATTCATTAATGATCGAACGCATGCCCTTGTTGATGAATTTCGCAGAAGCTACTGATCGTGTTTGTTAAGATATTATTAAGATGAATCAATGCGAATACGATTACGAAGATGCAAACGGGATTAGACCACGCATTTTCAAATAAATTAACTAACTGAAGAAGTTGCATCGTATATCAGAGGAAGATGGGACGGGCTGCGTTGGTCTCAGTAATATGCAACCATGTCCTTGTCATGATTTTCGAGTTGTTCTTTATCATTAGAACAAGCAGAGAGACCAAAGCTGGACATGAATAAAAATGTACCTTTTTTCGAGCAGAAAAATGGGATATAAAGGCTTACTCACACATCGATGTCTCTGGTGGGTTGAATTCATCTTTACATTTTTTTTCAAACTGCCTCAGGCGTCCCTTCAACATATAATTAAAACAAAAAATTCAGCTTCATATTTTGTGTGAAACTTATACATATTTTTAATATTTGTCCATCACTTCTGAAATAAACCTTTTTGAAACATGCTACATCACGTAAATCGCTTTCAGAATACTAGTAACTGACTCCTCAAATATGGACAAAATACAGCTTGGGTACTAAGAGAACAAGTTATCAGAAAATTGTTTATACACTTTTTCCCTGCCGTTTTTTTACATCTGTACAATTCGATTGAATGCTGCACTCCTAAGTAATATCAGATATTAAAGAACTTTGCACTCAAAGCCATTATATAAGGATCGCTCTACATATCAATAGAACAAGCTGAGATCCAATTCATCTTCAAATTTTTCTAGAACTGCCTTAGCGTACATGCGTAAACTGCTTTACCAGACCTCGGAGCTAAGTTATTAATGCAGGATTTGTTATTAAAGAAATAAGTTGTCAGGAATTTGTGCACATGAATTTTTCCTTGTCGTTCTTGTCTTTTTACATTTCCTGACCCTAGAACCTTATTGTGCTATCTCTTTTTGGCAAAAAATGAGTTAATGAGACTAAAAGGTAGTTTAATGCAATCTCTTTACATAATATCAATCTTATTCTCAAAAAAATCTCAAAGTAGGTAAAACTCACGAAGTGGAATGTAATCGAAAAAATATTTCTGGAATAACAAGGTGCTTTCTAGTGCCACGTTTTCAGATTACAATCATGCAAATAAAAAACATGCAAATTAGCCCAAATTTCAAGAGGGCTTCGATTTTCTAATCATTCTTGCCGGAATCAAATGAGAAAGTTTTCTTATCATCAATGAACGTCTTCATGTACAAACTACCCAATTTGGAAAAGCCTGCTCCGTAAAGTTTGCAAAAGCAATGATAGCACCCTATGGTTTCGAGGTTATGATTTGTGCAATTTGATGAAATATTGTACTTCTAATGTATACCGGATATTAAAAATCTTTGTTCACAGCTGCTACATCATGCTCGCCAGTTCAGAAACAATCCATCTCAAAATGGAGTTGAAACATAACTTTCAGTTTTCTTCTTGTGTTTAAAATCGGTGATTTTCTTCAATCAACTTTCAGTTACCTGTTTTGAAAATTTGAGAGAAAACAAACAATCTTACCTCCAAACCTTTTCAACGAAAATTTCTTTTTAAAATAATCAACAACTTTTTTTCAAAAAAAAAAGTTATCATTTGCGTACGTCCAAGTGAAAAGGACCCTGCTTGTCGATTTTATTTGAGGAGTGATGAGCTTTTTCGTTTTAGGATTTTAAAGGCTTGAGTAAGCGTTCTCATGTGGGGGCGAATATCTTACAATTATAAGGTAGTGGAACCAGTGGTTGGCTACTTTTGATTAGTCGGTCATGTAATTGATGTAATTACACGGCTGAAAATCAATTTTCACTACAAAAAAAAAAGCGAATTCGTAAAATCTTTACAAAACTGTGAATATATAATTTCGCACGAAAACTTGTGTATAAACTACTACCCTAGGAATTTGACATTGGTTTGCAAAGTACACGATACTTGATGTAATACAAGTATGGTTTCTGAGTTTTCTCGTCAACTTATGTTTCACGTTTGAGGTTAGTTAGAAGGGACAACTACCATGTATAAAAGTCGTGAGAACAGCAGCGCCCATGAAGCAATAAAGGTCAATACTATGCATAGAATTTGGTCTCAAATTATCTGATATTAACCTCGTGAATATATATTTTTTGGAAAATTACTGACGCATGGCCAACGTTTGGTTGGTATTTGCCCACTGGTTCCCCTACGCTACTCATGTTTTGAAACAATCCCGAATTGGGTGTATTTCACTTTGAAAAAAATCAGCACATGCTTTTGTAGAATCCGCCGATCCTAATCGCTATTATCTCGAAACTCTGTTCAAGTTCTCACTTTGGGAACGTTCCATTTAAAATTTTATGAATCGATCGAAATCTAACCTTTTCCATACTGGGGAGGGGGGGGGGGGGGGCAGACGTGAATAAACTCAATGCCAAATACCTGGGCGCTTTTTATTTGGACTTACTTATATGTATATTTCATTCACACTCCTATTATGATGTCATATTCCATAAAATAATAAAACCGAGAATTTCATGGGCAGAAAGTAATAGATACCCTGTTCAAACATGAAAATTGATTGTAATGCAATGTAATTCTGCGTCATGTGCAACTGATGTAAAACCGCGCGTTGGTTATGATGCATTTTTGACATTCAGTGTGCTTAAACATAAATGGCCCGAATAAAACCTTTTCTAGGATGAAGGTAACTGTGGAGGGAGACCTGATCCATATGAGTTTGATGCAACAAGAGAAGGAAATGGCGGCTCAGTTGATGGACTCAAAAGGCCGAGAGACGATCCTCCAAAACCTGGCTCTCTATTTACTAATGAAGGACTGCAAGCATCTTACAAAGATTTGGATCAAATTTTTGATAATTCTGATCCTGATACTTCTAGTGACGAATCTGTAGGTATTCAGGGTGTCTAAAAACTCGCGATATTGCTATTAACGATTTTATCTCCCATCTTAGAAAGAAAGTGGAATGGTTAATCGAAATGTTCTCTTCGAAGTATGTTCGAAGAATGTATTGTTTCCTCTTTAACCTTGAGCGGTAATGTGGAATGTCTAGTCACTTGCATTTGAGAGAAAGTCAAAAATTCGGAAAAAGGCACCCATGAATGACCATTTCGGGGATTAGTACAAGCGCTGCCAGAGCTATGTGGAAGTTGGGCAAGTAAATACTTTTGCTTCAGGATGGAAAAAAGACCAGCTTTCATAAAAGTTACGTTATGTCTGACACTTTTTATCCTGTAGCGTTAGTATTTACTTCGGAATGTATTTCGCCGATTCGGACATTGCCCGAATCTTGGGTATTTTGTTAAGGTGATCAATTTTGCACAAAGTTTCGAAGTATAATTAACTGGATTTTGATTATGTGTGAGAAGCGTATCTCGTTTTGAAGGTATTGCCTAGTTTTTCCATAGAAATAACATGGGAAATTTTAAGTGTGATATGCGAGTTCTAAATATTCTTTGTAACGTATGCACGGAATGTTCACTTTCCGATACATGTATAGCATGCGGGAAATAAACAATTCTGACACCGTGCTAAGGGCAGTTATCACTTGTTCTAGGTGTTGCGCTTGCACTTTTCAGTTTATTATTACTTTTCAGAAAAGTTTAGCAACGTAAATACACAACTGGCTTTATGGGTTGTCACTTGACATGCGGATTATAAGTAGTGAATAGTGATTGAACCACCCGAAGCGATAAGTCACCATAAGTTACTGAAAATTTTTGGTGATTTATAATCTCATTCATAAACTTCGGTAAATTTTGTTATTTCTTCTGAAAAGCTGTCAGTGTCTTGAATTTTCGGTAATTTATGAAATCGTAAATTGTTCATCATTCATCGTGATCGTACCATGAATTCCCCAAATTTTCAGATAGGTTTTTCATTCATTCCTGAATCGAGAAAATCTTGAATTTCTGTCAAAAAATATCTTGGATTTGTTTAAAAATATATCTTGTTGAACAGGTGCACAAAATAGTTCTATAACTCTTGTGACCCCTAGAGTCAGTTGGCCGAGCCAATGGTATTAGATCTCACGAAGCATGCGCAGTTTGGCGGGGGCTACATGTTGGTAGCACTGCACAGTTCTTGCGACATGCTCATCATCTCTGGGTTGTTTCTGACGTCTCTCCGGCTCGCCTATTCGCTGTGAGCCGCCCGTGGGAAGGGATAGACAAAACGATGCCTGCGCCCGGGGAAAATTCTCGTAACCTCGCTTTCAGGGCAGTTGAATTTTACGCTTTTCTTGTAAAATTTAATCATCAAATATCTCCTACAAATCTGAAGTTTGCTTTTTACATAAAACAATAACACTATGCTTATGACTTTGCAATGTTTCGAATTGAATAGTTTCAGGTTAAATATTCTATAATTCCACACTACAATTTTTTCACTTGTATAATGTTAATTTGGGAGGGTTTTAAATGAATATGTTCTAAATGAAAGAGTTGAAAAATGAATGATTTCGAAGTATATCAATCTCTGATTTCAAAATTGGACATTTTTAAAGAGAGTATAATTTCAAAATGATAGGAATTTAAATTATGTAATTTCTGATTCAAAGCGCATTTCAAATTTTCAGTTGTAATGTAATCAGGGTTGCCAAAATTTCTGCAAATCATGGAAATATCATGGAAATTTTTTGATCTTGGAAAATTCAGGGAAATCTCATCAATATCAGGGAAAAAGGGTCCGCCAAAATTTTTTAGATGAAATCTACGCTGTAGAGACATTTCTTTGGAGACTCTTAAAATCTTGTTAAAAAAAATCTCTAAATTGGCATTTGGTTCCATACTTTTTATTTTTAATTAATCAATTTCTACAAAAATCAATATTCAAAAAAATAAATATACATCCATAATTAATAATTGATGTTGAAACGTTTCGTCCTGGGCTGATTCATTGGACTCATCAGTAAGGTAATATGAACCGAACCTCCCTTGGACGCTAAAAATTTTTTTGAATTATTCTAAAAATAAATTATTTTACATAATATCGAATAATTGTAAGCGATGTATAAACATATCATCGTATATCGTAAGAAATTCATAATATTTTCATACATTTTTAGGATCAGATGTTTGTAAACATAAATCTCAGAAATATTTTAAAAAAATTAGTTTTGTATGGAAAATGTATGGAAAAAAATCAGGGAAATTTTTCTGAAATCATGGAAATATCAGGGAAATTTTCATTGGGTCAAATGTGGCAACCCTGGTAATGTAATTTATGCTCTTCCCTTGTATGAATTTATACAATCTTGAACGTTTTTTAATAAAGTTTTTTTCGAAATGTTATCATTCAGATGTTTATTCAGAAATGTTCATATTTGACAGATACTAATTGAAACTTATTCAATTTCAAACTGAAAGATTTCGAATGCGTTCTCAATGTCTATTTTTAAACTTTTATGAAATTTTAATCTGCAATCATTGAATTTCCAAAGATAATAATTTAAAATTACTCAACACTCCAGAATATTTGTTCTCTCCGATTGATAAAATTATACATGTAGCCTGTGTATTAGTAAATTTACAAACATCTATTTTTTCCGATAAAAAAATGAGTATGATAGATAAACATTGTTGGTGAACATTGTGTTTTTTTTTCACTGCATTTATTAACATCACATTATTACATTTGAACGATAAGTATATCTGAAATATTTAACATGGAAATATCATATTTACGTCGAAATATATGTATGTTACATCATTTATTATTTAACATAAAATGCCTATGTCATTCTTTGGAAATATTGAAACAATTTTTTCAATTGATGCACATCACAGGAACATAGTGCATATTTGGATTACAAACTAATTAGTCATTTCTTTACTATGTTCTAGCATAAAAATTATATTTATCAAAAAATTGGAAGATTATCGAATGATTTTCACAGTATTTTGTATATCTTTTCCGGTTAATACTCGACGAGGCAAAAAGACGGATATTTGGTATTGGAAATGGTGGTCGACTATTTCGCCATCTGTTGACAAAAATTAGAACTAGAGAGAGTAGACACTCAACTGGTAGAACCCACGTCAAAACGCGTGTTTTTACAATTAAATGCTATTTACGTTTAAAATATGCGAATTACGGTGCATAAAATCTGTAGATTTACAGAGTCTACACCTTCCTGCCGTAATTTTGTGGAAGGTGAGAGAGTTTTCAATGCCGGTCACGTCATATATTGCGATAAAAGATGTGGTGGAAACTCGGATAATATTTCGTTCCTTGCATTTTGTTTGCAAACGTCCAATATGAAAAGTAATTCCCACGAAATTACGGGATTAATTCCGTCCACTGGAAAAATCTTAGACGTTCAGTGTTTATGCAAAGCAGGATTGAGCAAAAAATTAAAACAGTGTTGAAACACAAAGGATAGAACTTTGAGGTTACGTAATAGGCGAAGTTTATAATAGTTGATATACATGCACATACAGTTAAATTTCCATAATAAAAGGACAAATCTAAAAATAATGAAACAAGAAATAAAAAATATTGCATTAAAGTATAAAATAAAATAAAAAGATTTCAAACTTATCTGGACCTGGGTTTAACGAATAGTCCTCTTCTACGAAATGACGCGAGCAAACTAGCATGTTTGATGTAACTTCTTTTCCCATTTTTAAAACTCTCTCCCAAATATTCCTCCTATCGATTGCTTCAATTTGTCCAAGTAGATTTGTGTATTTAATTGTCATACCGGCTTTTGGAAAGTGGTAAAAACTCCATTCCGAATTTTAACGCGCTCTGCTATTACAGCCGAAAACAGAACAAAAGATTCGGCTTTTGGACTCCTTAGGAGAAAAAAGAACTCCTGTCTCCATAATTAGATGGAACACAGGTGAAAATTTTCCTTTATCTAATTAAAATGTTCGTTTTACTGGTTTATTTACAATTTTCACATGGGTTTTGACATTCAAGTGCCTATTCTTTCTAGTTCTGAGTTTTGTCACCAGGTGGCATGTCGCAGTTTAACCATTTCCAATAAAATAATTGTGTTTTCGCTGGAGATGCAAGTACGTTTCTCAAAATTAACATTAAATCATTCAAAATTAATTTTTTCATTTTGAAAATTGGCTTCTTCGACATGAAAACCCAAGAATTTGGTAACTATCTTAGTCAACCTCCATTAAATTGAATTCAAGCCCTTACCATTATTGAGGTTCAAATTGAAACATGTTTTGCGATTTGAAGAATTGCACATCTTTTGGCTTTCGACATGAATAATTTCAAAAAAAAATTTAATAAAGCTTCTAGTTACAAATCTTAAAATCTTACGATGTTGGGCTAATTTGAATTTGAAACTATAAAATGCTGGTAATTTCGGATTCAAATTAGTTTTTTAAGGAATCACTGCAACTTTTATAATATTTGAAATATTATTGAATATCATTAGAGTATATTTTATACATGCAATTTATTTGAATATCATTTCATATACGTTTTTTTTAAATCTTTGAAATATATTTGCTTTGAATCACTCAACCTATACTAGATATGTAACAAGTATCTTTCATCAAGTTCGTAATCGTATACTTACATGTTTGTTATAGAAAGTTAGCCGCTGGTATTGCCAACTTTCTACATACTATTACTATGCTTGAAAATTAATGTTTAGACCGATTCTTGTATATCATTGCATTACTGCCCATTTACTCCCACGTGAATACACACACCCGCTATTAACTTTGAAATCCGCTAGGCAGCGACACGAGCGCGGCTTACAGCTAGTAAATCCTATTAGATTTGACTACTGCTTGTGCAACAAACGATTCAGTTTCTTTCTCGCAGAATAATTTTTCTTCATATTTTGGTCGGAAGTACGTTCCTCCGGCATCGATTGTAAGGCAGAGAGTCTAATTTAAGCATTGATAGAACTACACTCGCGCCCTCTGTAACACCGGGAGCAAAAACACTCACGCACACCGACACTCAATTCATGAGACTCTCGTTGCTGCCGTCAGCCAGAATCATTCCTGCTGTTGCTCTCGCTCGTTAATTTAACCTCGAAGCTTGCTTCGGTTTAATTTGTGTTTTTATGTATTAGTGAATATGTTTTCAAAAGTAATATTAACTGAAGATTTATAAAAAGAAGATAACATTCTCTTTTGACGAAACCACGGACGAAGAAGAGGTTATACAAGATTTTTTCATTTGGAAATGTGTGATTACATTTGCTTTTGTTAACGTATTCGATGCCTGCCCCCCGACTAGCAACACTCGCTTCGCACGTGCTGCAAATGTCGGGGATAGCATCAATACATGCTATTATGTACATATATTGTTTATAAAAATATGATTCTTCGCCGTACTTTCGACCGGGCATGCGTAAAAGCAGTGTAAACCACGCGGACAGAAGTTAAAAGCCCTGAACTGCGAGATATGATGCCCTCGGCTTCGCCTCGGGCTCCACATCATGCAATGCAGGAATTTCAACTTTCTGCCCTTATAGTGTGATATATCATTCTTGTCTGATGTTGCCGATTACTGGTTTGGCAAATTTACATTTCGAAACTTCGTGCAAAATGAATAACTCTGGTCTCTTTGTCTCTTGGGTGCTGCATGATTACCTCGTACATTGTAAAAAAAGTTTTATTGTAGACATCTTTCAATACTACATTGCAATCAAGAAAAAATTTGTCTACAGTGTGGTTTTGTCTATTACTGCCGTCCAAACTTAAAAGATACATAAGTGACATCGTCGCTTGGGTCTATCGTTTCCGCTGCCAGGTATGAAAGAATGACCCTCAACCGCAATATTTCTTATGTATCTTTTTAGTTGGACGGCTGAATAGATCAGACAATATGTAAATCTTGGTAATTTAGTCATTTCCGAGATTGATTGAAGATATTTGCAGTAAGTGAACAGAGGTACAGTTCTTTTTATTCACATTTTACCAGTCGTATCTCTCATTGTTAAATGCCATATCTTGGATTAATCACTTTGCCGCTTTAGAAAGGCGTTAGATTTCATGTGATGTATTTTTTTAAAACGCCTGTCTCAAGTTTATGGAAGTTGATTGTCCAATTTCTGTTATGCTATAAAAAGGTCCTAATCGCCAACTTGTGATTTGATCTCGACCCTGGGAAGTTGACAGTTATATGGAAGTTTCAAAGACTGAACCCAGGGGGAAGTAGTAGGGAGTGGAAGGTTTCAGAAGTGCACAATGTATTTTTGTGTGC
This sequence comes from Neuroterus valhalla, assembly GCA_011762715.2. NCBI lineage: Eukaryota > Metazoa > Arthropoda > Insecta > Hymenoptera > Cynipidae > Neuroterus > Neuroterus valhalla. Next base: position 3,214 of record WSXT02226174.1, on the reverse strand, counting down.
ACGATTTTTAGCGCTCCTTGCGTCTGGATGGAGCACTGAATTCCATGTGTATACAGTACACCAATCTGCATACAAAAATCGGATGCCTGGTCAAATAATAATGGAATTAGATACGGGCATGACCTTGGGGTTTACCGGATATGACTGGCAGCGCCCGCAGCAACGAAAACCTAAAATCCATGGTGGATGAATTCGTGTTTTTTGCACGTAATTTTGAGGAATTACCTATCACTTAAAAAAAAAATATAATTACGAGACAACGAGGGTTCCTATACGGAAATTGGTGAAATCAATATAAATACAAAACAAATTTTACCTAGAGTTCATCGGAAGATTTTACCTAAATCGAGTTTCGAATTGTTCCGCTTGTGACAGGCTATCTATCGGAATACAATACTTGTTTGAGCAATCCTTTTCGTTTTTTTTTTTGTTATGCAAATGCAGTAGAATATTGACAATTTACCGTTACAAGCTGGAACCTAATATTACTTTCTTTTATTTATAATTGGGAATAGTGATTCTCTTACTTCGCCCGATAAAGCTGGCGAAATAAGGATAGTATCTTATTTTGTTCACTGGAATATATACAGAATATTCATATTAAAAAAATTTAATATTTCTCATTGCATCATAAATGTTATAAATGCATCAGCGGATTATGAGAAGCAAGTTATAAGCTCAAAATGTCAAAGACAGCTCAGGCAGCCTAAAGGCCAAGACGTAAGAGAGTAAGGTGAAAAAACAACAAGAATTATTGTTTGAGAACCTCCAACTCTGTCAGAGAATTTTATTAGAATTCGAAGTCAAAACTTTTCGAGGACGCACTGTGTCCCTCTTTATGGGTATATATTATGGAATAATTTGAAATAAATAATAAAGTACTAAATATAATATAGTAGGAAGTACCAATAATTAAGAATAAGATATTTCATAAAAACTGACGGTTTTTTTCAGAAAATTGGAGTCATAGTCATGAGTAAGTAAGATCTAATAATAATTTGAGTCGTGAAGATTATGTCTTGTGTGATATTTTTGTATACTATTCTGAACTTAGATTAGTGTCATAGTTGTTTACAAGAGTGTTATTCGTAAAAATTTCTCAAATTGAAAGAATTAAGAGCGTTCTGTTATAATTATAAGTTATTAATTGGTTATTGGAATTTAAAGAGGTGAGTTTGTGATTAAAATAATGATATTTACCAAATTTTTCTGAATTCGAGAAGTCAATATTTAAAAGAGTTAGTCAATTTTAGAAGAAGTTTCAAACTGATATTAAATGTGGAAGGTTCAATAAATATTTCCTTTCCATGGTTTTTGTTTCGCTCGGTTTTCGTTTTTATATCTTCATCAATTTACTCTTACAGGATTCAGTTTAGCAACATTGTTTTTTTTTTCTAGAAAACGAGGTCCGGAGATGAATCGGAACTTTTACTTGTGACAAAATTATGAATTCAATTATACATAACAGGAAAACTTTACCACATATATGAACTAATGTGTTTGTTAGATTGGTGTAAATATCTGAACCTTTGTTTCATGGATAACGAAGCTTTATTCACATACTTTTGAGAGAGTCAAAACAAGGTAATAAAATTATAATTCGAAAATCTCCAATTTTTACAGATTTCCATTCTAACCTATTGAAATTTCAATAACACTCATAAAAATAAGAAACGTAAAGAGAGAGGAAAGATAAAAGAGAAAGTAGGCTCCAAATCCCCTCCTTTCTCATTTTTCTATCTTTCGTCTTTTTTTTTCAAAAATATGGAGAAAAAATATTCGAAATATCGACGACACCCTTATTCAAGGTAAGGAATCTTCCAGCAGGTAGAAACAGCACTTCATAAATTTACAATAGTCAATTTGCGAGAGATTTTTGTTATACGGTGATCAATTTTCAACGCCTTAGTGATAAATTAAATTTGTATTTTTTTCCATATGAAATCATTCCATTTTAAAAATTTGAATCTGGAATTATTGAACTCTGAACGTTTTTCAAATTGAGAATTACTCCGCCTCTCATATTGAAAGTTGTCCTATTTTTAAAAATTTTTATCTGAAATTATTAAATTTGGAATGTTTCCAATTAGAGATTTTCTTTTATCGTTATAATTTCTAAGTCAATTCCAAATTTGTATCTTGGACAGATTTTTATTCGAACTTATTCAATTTCAAATAAGAAGAGCTCAAATGCTCATGATCCTCGTTGTTCTAATCTTGGGAGCTTTTCATTCGAGATGATTAAATTTCAAACACATTTAATTTTCAATTCTGTTATTTTTAAGTCACTTGTTTGGAAATTATGAGATTCAAAATATTTTCTATTCTCATTTGTCCTATTCTAATAATTTCAATCTTAATCATTAAATTGTAAATCTCCTTAAATTTAGAATTATTCCACTTCAAATACTTACAATTTGAGTTTGTTTTTTTTTTCTTCAATTTTTATTCTGATATCATGCAAATCTATAAATGCTTTCAATCTAGAATAATTGGGAATTTCGAATGAAATTGAACGAACTTTAATTCAAAGTTAGAAAATACAACAGTAAGCATTCAAGCTCTTTCGATTTGAAATCGAATAAGTTCGAATTGATACCTGGCAAAGATACAAATTTTCGAATTAAATTTGGAATAATAACAATTTGAAAAAAATCTCAATATAAAAACGTTCTTAATTGGAGTATTTCAAATTCAAAGTTTATAAATACATATTTTTAATTTCAATAATTTTTGATAAAAAGCTCTCAAAATTGGATGACTTCAGATTCAAGAAGTAGGACATTTTCAAATTGAATGGATTTGAAGTGAAGTCGTTCTAAATTTATAATTTTAGATTGACATTCTGAAATTGTAGAATTTTCATTAAAAATGTCAACAATAGGACAATAAGCACTTGAAACTGTTTGATAATGAAATGAAATGAATTCGACTGAGAATCTGTTGGAATTAAAAATTCGCGAATTTGAATTTCATATCTTGTTTTAACTTGTTTAAAAGTATCTGAATGAAGCTACGTTATCCATGAAGTTAAAGTTTTGCGCTTTCTATGTATGCGCTACCCAACAGGGGTAGTTATAACCACTAAACCTTTTTGGCCTCTGGGCTATCTTTGCCGTTTTGATGTTTCAACTCGCTTCTCATGTTTCACTGGTGCATTCATAACATATATAATATAATTACTAATAATTAATTTTTTTATTATATATATTCC
>WSXT02226153.1:3771-16563 GCA_011762715.2 Neuroterus valhalla | reverse complement strand
TGCTCTGGAAACAGCAACTTCTGGCTCGCTTCACACGCTCGAAAACCCGTGGTTTTCATGCATGTGTTGAAGAAAATTACTTTTTTCATTCAGGATGGATATTTTTCGGAAAAAAAATCATCCTTTATTAGAGGAAATCGAACTGTCGCCTAAAGAATTTGTCTTCTTTATTAAAAAATCAACTGCTTCATGGATACTTCAACTATTTGATTAGGAAGTTCGTTAATTTATTCAATTTAATGATCATTAACTTTTTCGTGTAAAATTCATTTATTTAGGTTACAAAGTTAAATGTTTATTAGAAAATTTGTCTTTCTGGCCTAAAAATTCAACAATTTGGTTGTTACTTCAAGTGTTTGGTGCAGGATCCAACTTTTTTTTATAACATTCAATGATTCTGTTGAAAATTCGACTGTTTTTCGGAAAATTCATCTTCCTTGTATCGAAAAAACTTTTTTGTTAAAAATCTGATTTTCCTGGTTGAAAATAAAGCTTCATTTTTCGGGATTTAGCTCTAAAATTGGACCATTTTTTCGGGATCCTTTTTTTCTTTATAAAAATTTATCTTTTTCAGTTGGAAATAAACTATCTAGAATGAATGAAATCTTCTTTATCAAGAATCTTCTTTTTTCATTAACGCAAGAAGTACTTAGTTGATAATTGAACGATTTGGATGAAATTTAATTATTTTTTTACAAAGTCATATTTCTGATCGGAAATCAAACTGTTTTACAGAAATTTTTATTGAAGGGAAATTTGTCCTTATGTATTCGAGATTGAATTTTTTAATAAGAGATTTATCCTTTTGGGTAGACAACTGATATTTCTTTTTTGAATAAACTTTCTCCGTTCGAAATATATTTTTATTTTTCAAAAAATTTTTCAACTAGTCTGTTGGATTTCCAACAAAACAGACCTTTTTTAAGGAAAAGTTGAATTTTGAACCTAGAAATATAAATATTCATCGAAAAACGTCCTTCTTGAGAAAAAAGTTGAATAATTTACCAAAATCATTGGATTTTTGGCAAAAAGAAGTTGAATTTTTAACCAGAAGAGATTTTTTATTCAAGAAAAAAAAAATGTCTAAATTGTAGAATTTTTTGAGCGAAAAATACGAGTTTTTTACGAAGCAGTCAAATTTTTGTTGCAAAAATATTGATTTTAACAATATTAAACAGTAATAATGAATTTTAAAGAAAAAAGCAGAATTTAGGACCAAAACAAATTTCACCAAAATTATTGAATTGTTAACCCGAAAATATGAAACCTTAGTGGAAATAAATAATGCAGAAATACAGCAAAATTGATTTATTTATTTAATTTTTTTTCCAAGTACTTTCTCTGACTGTTTGACGCATAATTAAACTTAGTTTCCAATTTTTTTTCAATTCCTTTTTTTGTACTGATATTTCCTCTCGAAGCTTATTTGCTACCGGACCGGTGACAACAAAATCACAGGTCCTGCTTGATCATGATGGATTACTACCTCGGTAACGTGCCGCGTGCTAGTACAATTAGCAATTTTTACTAAATTAGCACAATTACGAGCTACGAATCTACTACTTTGACTTTAAGATTTCAAGCGACTTCCTTTTAGCTCTCGTTTCAGGAAGTTTTTTTCCAAGGGAAATAATATTCCATATAACTACCGCAATTAGTTCATAATTATTGCAAGCAAGAGGTTAGGAAGCTTTTTTTATTGAACAAGGTACCCCTTATTTTGAATTTTTTCTTCAACTTACAATTTTGAGATTTGAACCGAACCCGTAACTTGAGCAGGATACCATCGGAGCTACGCATAGTGGGGCCAAATCAACCCAAATTCAGCACAAACTACTCCACCGATTTGGATTTTCGTTTTTCAAGTTGAAGCTTATTGAATCACTAACAAAGTTTTTGAAGTAAGTTTAAAAAAAAACGGTTTTTTTACAACAATAAAAATTTTTTAAGAATAACAAAATTTCGAGGATGGTATTATGTGAAAATTCATTTAATTTATACGAAAGTACACAATATTAGTGGAGAAATTTATCTTAAATACTGTCCGGCAATATCAGATATTTGAGCAATTGTTAACAAATAAAAAAAAAGTTATTAAACAGAAATTATATTTTTTGTAAAAATGATATATAGCTACTTGGGTAAATGAGTCGAAATCTGAAGAAAAACAATTTCGTTGTTTCTTATAAAAAATACAGACAATTTAACAAAACCCTTCTGTTGAAAAGCCGAAACAAGTCTAATAAAAAATGACGAATTTAGGCATTTTTTACATAATTTGTTCAAATAATTAACAAGTGATCTGTGTACTTTATAACTCATATCAAAATTGTGTTTTCTTCAGCTTTTCACTCAAACACACATCTGAAATAGCACATACCAGTATTAATAAAAATCCAACTTTTGTTTAAATGTTTGTTCATCATTTTATTTGCAGAAATTCCCAATTAGAATTCTTCGTAATTGTATGATTTGACATAAATGTTCAAAATATTAACTGATTTTAAATCACAAACCCACTACATGAACAAATTTCCACTATTTCTAGTTTTCGAAAAAATTAAAAAAACAATCTCACATGACTTGAGGGTCTACTATTTAACTTAAGCCTTTTTACGGAAGTTTTTTTGTTTTTATTTTTCAATGCTTTGGTGATTCATGTATTCTTTTCTTTTTAATCTTCACAATTATCCTCTTTTATATTTCAATAATCGTGCATAATTTTATTAAAAACTTCCTATCTTATTCTCAAAGAAAATAACACTTTTCTGATACTTACTTGTGTTACATTCTTCTGTAATTATAAGAAACTTCTTTCAATTTAATATTGTATTTTGTAATTGGCATACCCTTTGTCAAATTCTTGTAGAGAAATGAGAAACAAGTAAGCTGAAATGATCCTTTTCCTTAAAAATGATTTCAAACATTTTCCAAAAAATGCGTATTTTGACAAGCATAATATTAATGATTTTTTTTTGCTGAAATCAATTCAGGTTTTCGTTGACTTTTCTGGGATGTATCTCAATAGATTATTTAAAATTTGAGATGGTAAGTGTAGTTGATGTATCGATTTTTAATGATTTGAAAAATTATTTCGAAATTTCTTGTAGGTTATGAATAATGGAATTCGAATTGAACACTTACACTGATGTAATAAAATTTCAGATCACTCAATACTTATAATAATATTAAATTTTTCATTATTAATATTATTAGGGCAATTATGACATAAGGCTGAAGTCAAATACATGATATCTTTGGTTTAACTGCGTTAACCAGGGCCGATGCGCCGACGCGCTCTCTGTCGGAATTTTTCGACCCCTTTGAAAGCCAGTCATATATTTACGGGAATCTTCTCAAGGAGTCGGATAGGGCTGATTCTTACTGATAATCGGTCGTTTTTTTCATAGAAAATTATTAGATTTTGGAAGATTTCACAATATGCTTATCATTTGTATATTGTGTCTTATTGGTTCTGATCGTCGAAAATTATCGCTTTTTAAATGAATAATCACTAGATTTTGAAAAATATTTATCATTTTCAACAACTTCATGTTATGTTGATGTATATCATCTGGAATTTGGTTCCTCAACAAAAATCATTAGACTGGAAACCAATTTTTTTCGTTCCACATCCTACAAATGGATGGAAAAAATTTTTAATTTATGTATTTTGTTGATAGATGGTCCTTATGATTAGAAAATCATCCATGTAGAAATTTTTGAGAAAGATGGAATCCTTGATCCAGAAGGACTAATGTTCAGTTAAACAGTTAGATTATTGCCAGAAAAGATGATTCAGTCACAAACAAAAAAAAAGCAGTTAAATTTTCAACATAATTCAATCGCATTCGAAATAGTTGAATTTTGTTCCCAAAAAGACGAATTTTCTGAAAATTATTTAACTTCTCCATTTAAAGGTGAATTCTAAACTAAAGAGTTAATTTTCAACAAAACAGATAAATTAACGAAATTTTTTTCCAAATAGTTTTTTCCAAGGAGCAGTTATTTTTCAACAAAGCAGTTGATTTTTCAACAGAGCATTTGATTTTCAAATTAAAATGAAGAATTTATCCAAGAAGATTAAAGTTCAGCAAATCAGTTGAATTTGCAGCCAAAAAAAAAGAATTTGTAACGTAAATTCAATTAAAACCAAATGGTTGTATCTTTATCCTAGTAATCATCTTGTTACTAAAGAAAGGCCATTGTTTCAGAAAACAGTTGCATTTTTCTTTCTAATGTTGATGTGCAACGAAGAGAGAAGAATTTTATACTAAAAGCATTAATTATTTACCGAGAAAGATCAGTTTTCAATTCAAACAAGGAATTTTTCATCGCAAATGAAATTGTTTAACAACGCAGTTGAATGTAGTTTTGAAAAAAATGGTGAATATCCTTCTAAAATTTCCTGCAGGATAAATTTTACATAAATATTACATATTTTGTGTTTGGTCCTCTTTTTTGATCATTATAATATCTACTTCATATGTAACTGGCCCCTAGAAATCAACTATCGTGCGAAAAAATTTACAAAACATACAACTCGTACTTGAGTTTTCTTCTACATAATTTTTCAATTATTACTATAATATAAATTCGCGCTGTTATATAATTAGTTTTGCATTTTATTTCTGTTTCATGTGCGGCCTTGGCAATGGCTCTCGATCTAAATCTGCTTTTAATCGACAGTATGTAAGTACTAGAATTATATCATCCATTTTATGACGCTGAGCTGAGTGGTATTATTCGCCAATTAACTACACGAGTAAAGGAGTAGTGCAAAACAAACTAGTTTTGTTCTCCGATATCGCTTTAATTACTCATGTCGGGAATTAATTTTTCCTCTTATCAAAAATACCATGTTAACATCTCTCCTTCAATACGTTTTCATGGAAGGATCAGCCTTGTCATTATTTAATTTCTCAGTTGCGGATATAATGTCGTCGATATCGATCCTCGTTTCGCCATCTACAACCGGATTGTCCAATACCTTAGTGTTAGTACTTCATTTCCTAGTATTTATAACCTATTTTTGAAATATTTCTTTATTCCATCATATTTATGTAGATCTTTACGATGTACCATTTGCGCTTCTGATTTTTGTATTTTCTCAATTCTAACTCGCGTCTGCTTTGATATATTACCAATTCTTTTGCTCCGTCACCCTTGATCGACGTTGACGCTATGAAACTAAACTGCCCAGTGCGTACCTTCAGGTTACATACCAACACAGCCATTCTTATCTTTAAAGAAATCGATTCTACTTCAAAGAACAGGAGTACCCAAAATATCAGTTCGCGAGTCTAAGAATATTTGAGCTGCATGGAGGTTCGTGCTCATTTTTGCGTCGATTTCATTTCAGAGTTGCATACAAATTTTTTTTTTGTTTGCAGTCGCAGATGCAGTAGTATTCGAGATAATTGTGTCGCTGACCAATTATTTCAACAGTGTTTTTCATTGAAATATTTAATTTTCCCTAGAAATAGATCAACAAAAGCACAGAAAACTTTCCTGTTTACCCTTGAGCTTTTCTCTGTTATACGTGTCAAGCTGTGTATCATTGTATGCCTTGACCAGGTGTTTGTAATAAACAGGCCTTTCCATGAGGATAAGCAAGCTAAAAATTCATGTTTTAGAGTAAGATGATCCTTTTTTCAGCGTCAAGAATATCTAGCGTATCATTCAACAAAATCTAAAAAGAATCTTCTGCCATCGCCTGAATATTTTCCGCAGACATACTCTTCATCATTAAAAGTTTTAATTCTATCCGATGCAACCCAGCTTTTCATGTGCTTAAGAAGAATGATCTTCTCATCATCGTCGCAAGAATCTGAAATATCATTTGACTAATTTTAGAATGAATCTTTGACATCATCTGAGTTATTTCTGGAGGCATGCCTTTCATAAAAATAAGTTCTAATCCCATCCTAAGCAACCCAGCTTGATTCATGTCTCTGAGGAGGATCTGAGAAGGAACTCAGCATTCCACCAATCATCTCCAGTATTTCTTTCTAAGGTCGCAGTACCGCAGACTTCAGATGCAGTCTCAAAGATGTTATCCTGTATTGTAATCCACGCACCCTATACATTTTTATTATTTAATTCCATTTCCCAGTCTTGTTCAAGCTTGACAAAGTTCCTTATTTGCCTCCATTCTTGACTGATGTCCTTCTCTGAAACTAGGTGAAAACGCTTCGTTGCACATTCAGAGCCCATCAAGTATACATTTGTTTCATTATATACCTGAACTGGGTGTTTGTAATGCACAAGCTTTTTTCCTAGCAAAAGCTCATCAATTTCCCCCCGCCTTTGTTCCTTTTTTAGGCCTCTAAAATGAATGAGTACCCTGTGTGTACCTTCGCGTTGACAGCAACTCAGCCATTCATGTCTGTTAGTACGATGATTCTTTATTCAGCACCGCAGACATCTAGAGTATCATTTGACGAGATCTATGAGGGATCTTTCATATTGCCTTGATCATTTTTGGAAGCACGCCTTTCATCAATATGAGTTTCCATTTCATCCGACGTAACCTAGCTATTCATTTCTTCGAGTAGGATGATACTCTCTTCAGCACACAGTGGTCCAGGAATCGGAAAACCTGTCCAAGAGTAGAAAGTGTTCATGAAATGTGCCAAAATTTGTTACTAGTGGGTTTTTGGGGTCGCTGATTACGCATACGGTGTCAAAGATTTCAAAAACAAAATGGCGTATCCAATATAGCGGACGAGTATGCTAATAAATTCTTTCATTCTTTTTCCAAATAGGTATAAAAGGGTTTTCAGGGTCGCTGTTTACGGATCTGAAGTCAAAATTTCCAAAAACAAAATGGCGGATGCAGAATGGCGGTCAAGTATGATAAATAAAATTTGGATTCATTCCCTAATTGGTTTCAGGGAGGTTTTGCGGTCTTTCATTACAAATCTGAATTCACGATTCCGAAAAACAAAATGGCGTATCCAATATGGTGGTAGAGTAAGCTCAATAAATTTTTTCATTCTTTCCTAATTCGTATAAGAGGGTTTTAGGGGGTTGCTGATTTTGAGTCTGAAGTCAAAATCCCCACAAATAAAATTGTGGATCAAATATAGCGGTCCGCATTGGTCCAGAAATCAGAAAGACTGGTCAAACAGTACAGCAATTCAGCATCCATTCTGGAGGCATGCCTTTCATCAAAAAAAGTTCTAATCCTATGCGACGCGACCCATCTATTCATGTTTCTAAGGAGGATGATCCTTCCATCAGCTTCGCGAGTATTCAGTGTATGATTCGACGAGTTCCAAAAGGAATCTTTTACATCGTCTAGAACATTCCAGGAAGCAGGCCCTTCATGTATTGAAGTTCCAATCCCATCCGATTCAACCTAGATATTCATGTCCCCGAAAAAGATGAGCCTTCCGTCAGCTTTGCAAGTATCCGGGGTATCATTTGACGAGTTTTTCAAGTAATCTTTTACATCCCTACTGCCATCATCGACTGTGGTACGCTACAAAAAATTATCTTCTGATTCCCATTCTCATTCCAGCGCATAGTAACATACTCTCCGGCTACCATGCGATTTATTGTCTACTAATATAAGACTAATTCTATTAAGTATAAGAGCAGTGATGGGAAGTTGGATTCCCGGAATCAAATTTCAGGTATCTGCGGTTATGATGCCTCCTTTCCTGAAAGGAGTCTGTCTCAATTATGGTGATTACGCAAGAAACGCAGCAGGTCTGTTCTCTTCGATCATAATAGCGATCGATCCGGCCATTTAGCAATACGATCAGCCAAATAAGATTTCAGTGATTTCCTGATCATCGTTGAAGGTATATAGCAAGCAAGCGATCGATTCACCGGCACCGCACATTTCAATTACGCGGCGGTGTCGGCCTGTGATGTAGACCGGCCGCGCTCATTATGTGGAATATGAGCTCGTGCTAGGTGTTCTCTCGAATGCTGCCAGGTTGCAAAAAAAGAAATCTTCATCCCTCCCAGATTTTTCCTCAGAAATTTTCAGATAAAGTCGGAAAATTTCTTGAGATTTTTTCAGAATCTCTCCAGATTCAATCAGATTAAAATTTTAACCCCTTTTTTTATTCTCTCTTAATCCCTATTCTCAAGAAACTCCCCCTTTTTCTCGCATGTCTTCTTCGAGAGTTTTTGTTCATACCATTTCGCGGTACGGGCTTGTGAGTTTAACATAACCCCTCCTCTATTCTTTCACGCAATTCGACACTAACTCAGTTGTGAGGAGGACATACAGCTGACGGTGTGTTCCGAACCACCAAGAGCAACAGGTACTTATTACTTACAGAAGCTAAGCCAACTCAACCTATTGCTTACAGAAGTTAAGTAAACTAAACTTAGTACTTAGTGCTTTGTACTCTGAAAAGCGCAACTAAGCTCTCCCAGAGTGCGTGGCGGAAATCGGATCCGCAATCAGACACAGACGGAGCTGGCCCAAGAATCATGCCTTAGCCCCTACGACCAACTGACCACCCCTCGTTTTTTTTTCTCCTACGCGAACTAGATCAATAAAGCCCAATGAGAAAATCTACAATTATCAGGTTGGGGACTTGATCGGGAAACCAAAAATAACTGGTAAACCGGGAAATGACAGAAAATCTCGTTGACCTGTAAAAAACCGAGAAATGACTGTGAACTTGATTTAAAGATTACATTGAGAATTGATTTTTTAATTTTGTTCGTATTTGGTTCTCTTAAATGGAAAGTACCTTGTCTGTACCTTCGTTTGCGGCACAAACTCAGCTATTCATTTCTGTCGGTATGATGATTCTTTCCTCAATATTGCAGTTATCTAGAGTATCATCTGACAAGTTGTATAAGGAATCTTTTACATCGCCTCAAACATTTTCGGAGGAACGCTTTTCATCAATAAATGTTTCAGTTTCATCTAATGCAACCCAGCCATTCATGTCTCTGAATAGGATCAATCGCTAATTCATCCTAGATATACTAGGATGGATAGGTGAAATTTCCCCCCGCTTCTGTTCGGTTTTGGGTCTCTGAAATGAACAAGTAAACTGTTTGTACCTTCGTGTTCGACAGCAACTCAGCTTTTCATTTTTGATAGTACGATGATTCTTGCCTGAGCATCGCATTTATCTGAAGGATCATTTGGCAAGTTCTTTAAGGGATATTCTATATCGCCTTAAACATTTCTGGAGGCACGTCTTTCATCAATCAAAGTTTCAATTTCATCTGATGCACCCCAGCCATTCATGTCACCGAGTAAGATGGATGGCTAATTCATCCCAGCCATTATTGCGAATTCATCTTTTTTTAGTTGAAAAATCAAACACTTTGTTGGAATTTGAACTCTTTTGAATTTTAACCAAAATTTTTTTTTGAGAATTCATCTTTCCGCGAAAAAAAACCTTTATTTCATTTGAAAAGTCATCATTTTACTTGCAAATCCATCAGTTTGATTGAAAGGTAATTTCTTCAACCAATACTCAACTGTATAATTTTTAGTAGAAAGATGACGTGTTCTAGTTCAAAATTCAACGATTCGGATGGAAATTCATCTTTCCAGTTTAAACATTCAGACATACCGTTGAAAATTCATAAATATTGTTAAAAATCTTCTTTTCGGATGAAAATTATCTCTTTTTTGCGAAATTTCATTCCTCGTTCAAAAATTCTCCTCTGCGGTTGAGAATTCAATTCATGGAGTAAAATTTTTCCTTTTTTTATATATATTTTGTAATTCCGTCTTCTTGGCTTCAAATTTCATCCATTTTGTTTGATATTCGTTTTGTTCGTAGAACATTAATCTTCTCGATAGAATTTTGTTTTGTTTATGGTTCATCTTCACGCTTGGAGCTTCAACTATCTTGTTTGAGATCGATTTTTTCGGGATTGACCTATTTTGTTTAAAATTCAACTATTTTATTAAAGATTCGTTTTTTTTTTGTTGACAATTGAGTTCTTTTTCTGAAACCTCAACTTTTTTGGATCTCTTTTGGAATCGATCCTGTAAAAAGACAAAGATTCAACTATTTAATCGAAAACTCATGTATTCCGTTGGAAATGAATCTATTCGTGTGATAAATTAATCTGCTCTCTTGGAGATTTTTCTTTTTGGTTATGGATTAATTGGTAACAAGATACATCAATTCCTGAACAAAAATTTCAATATTTAACAAAAATAGATTGATTTTCCAACCGGAAAGGAGGACTCAATAGAAAAATTTATTGTTGATTTTATAACAGAATTATAAAGCTTCCAAGCAGAAAAGAATTTTTAACGTAAATAACGAATTTCAAATTAGGAAAAAAAGAATTCTTGAAGAACTGGTTTAGGTTCCGACAAATTGGTTGAGTTCTCAGATTAACAAAATAAACTTTCAACCAGAAATGTGGTTGTTGGTATTGCAACCGGAGCGAAATTTGGTTAATTTGCTGGATTTTTTATTTTGAACAACACAAACATAATGAATATTCAAAAGTTTATCTCAGTTTCATCCCAGAACTAAACAATTGAAATCTGTGTTGAAAAAATCATTCCAGAATCAACAAATTTCCAACAAAGATGTTCAATTTTCAATCATAACAGATTAATTATTAACCGAACAGTTGCAATTTTGACAGAAGAGATAGAATTTCTACCCAGAGAGATGGAAGTACAATAAAAATGTTCGAACAAAAGGAATGAATCATCAATAAAGACAAATTTTCCAGTCAAAAGTATAAAAATTTCGATTAAATTGTTTCGTTTTTCATAGGAAAAAACACATCGCCATAAAATCGTCCAAACATTAACGAACAAGTGGAAATATCAAACAAAAAATTTTCGAATCAAGCAGAAGACAAGTTTTATCTAGATCGTCCAATTTCTTGACAAAAATAATTTGTTAGTCCAGGAGTACATTATTCCGTCACTAAATTAATTATTTTTCTAGTCAAATGACGAATCCCCAACAAAATAATCGATTTCCTAATGTTGAACTCTCATGTTTAAAATTCTTTCGTTTTTCATAGAAAATTATTATTGTTGCGTTGACAAGTTTAGAGCCTTTTAGGACGGTTTTTTGTTTTGCTATTTTTTATTTTAGTAGGTTCTTTTTCAGGCTTCTTCCATAGCTCATCAGTCCGAATGTCTCATTTTGTTGTCTTTATCTTCTTTATTCATTATTACTATCGTGTTGCCTTTGTCTGCAGCTGATACCATGATGTCTCCATTCCTAATAATTTCTTTTATCGTTGTTCTTCCTTTGTTGTCGGAGTTCGAGAATAGAATTTGGGCTTCGCGTAGTATGTTGCCCATCCTCCGTCGATTGTCATTCGTGTTTCCAGATAGAACTGAAAAGTGAATAATAACAATTCAAAACCTGAGGTACATACGCAAATTGGGATATGGTTCTATTAGCTCTGGACCGCGAAGCGTGGAAGTCTCTAGTCCAATCGACGAGCATATAGGTGGATGGGGTTAATACGGTGGCCGGGTAATGCACGACCGACGCAGCGCTGCGGGCAGCGGCTGACCGCACGCCAGCTGCCTAACGCCGCTTGAGCAGCCCGCAAAAATGTGTAACTGACCCTTGCCTTGCCTGCAATGTTTCCCACCCCCAGCATCGCTTGGCTAGTTGGTTACTGGTTAGCTGTTACCCGTTAGGCCGTTAGATTGTTGCACACTGCTACTAGTGCTGTAGTTGTTGCATTCATCGATTCGTATCTTCCTCTCCCTATCCAGACTACCCAACTTCCGCTAGAAAATTAATTATCAAATCATTGAATCAGGAAAAATGTACAAGAGTCAGAGAAGTGGAAATTTGAAGTTTGGAAATCGCTCTCAACTAAAGTGATAGTGAGGACGAGCGTGGATTCTATTTGCATTGTAAAAATCATTGGAAATCTTCTAGCTTTTTTTCAAGCATAAGAAAATCAATTTTCCTCATTACTGTCCGTTTCTGGGTCTCTAAAATGACAAAGTACCCTGTATGTACCTTTGTTTTTTACAGTGATCCAGTTATCCTTCCCTCAGCATCACACGTATCTAGGATATCGTCTGATGAGTTCCAGAAGGAACCTCTTGTATCCACTGGAATATTTCCGAAGGAGGCCTTTTATTAATACAAGGTTCGATCTAATTTGGTGCAACCCAGACATGCATGTCCTTGAGTAGGATGATCCTTTCGCCAACGACGCGAGTATCGAGGGTATCGTTTGATGAGTTCCGAAAGGAATCTTTTACATCGTCTTGAACATTTCCGGGAGCACGTCTCTCATGAATAAAAGTTTCGATCCTATTCGATGCAACCCAGACATTCATGTCTCTGAGTCGCATGATCCTTTCTCCAACGACGCGAGTATCGAGGATATCGTTTGATGTGTTCCAAAAGGAATATCTTACATAGCCTGGAACATTATCGGAGGCACGCCTTTCATCAATAAAAGTTTCGATCCTATTTGATGCAACCCAGACATTCATGTCTCTGAGTCGCATGATTCTTTTTCCAACGACGCGAGTATCGAGGGTATCGTTTGATGTAATCCAAAAGGAATCTTTTACATAGCCTGGAACATTATCGGAGGCACGCCTTTCATCAATAAAAGTTTCGATCCTATTCGATGCAACCCAGACATTCATGTCTCTGAGTCGGATGATCCTTTCTTCAACGACGCGAGTATCGAGGGTATCGTTTAATGTGTTCCAGAAGGAATCTTTTACATAGCCTGGAGCATTATCGGAGGCACGTCTTTTATCAATAAAAGTTTCGATCCTATTCGATGCAACCCAGACATTCATGTCTCTGAGTCGCATGATCCTTTCTCCAACGACGC
>WSXT02226142.1:0-16563 GCA_011762715.2 Neuroterus valhalla | reverse complement strand
AATTGCCCTTCTTGGACGTTCTAGTTTACAAAAGATCTGACAACACGTTAGGACATGAAGTTTACAGAAAACCCACTTATACAAACAGCTTACAAAAAGAATTACGAAATTCAAACAAACTCTTCTGCAAAACGATTACACAAACAAACAAATTGATAGAGTAATCAGAAAATACACTATAGTATAGTATAGTATATTTATTATCTTTCAGAATACAGATTCTATGGCAATGGAGAGCCAATATTACATAGAAAAAAAAATTCTAATTGAAACATACTTTGGTTGAGTATTTAAATGTATACCGCTACGTGGTCGAAGCTTAGATACAAATTGAGTAGTCACTTCTATTCAAAAAGTGAAAAAGCTCTTGTTTTCAATATCACGTTTACGTAGTTGTATGAAGAACGGATCCATACTGGGTCCTCGCTACAAAGTAATACGTTTAATCCATAAACAGTAATATTTTGTACATTTGGTAAATAATACTTCCTGATAGGGGAGTGGATTGGACACTTAATAAGAATATGCATCAAGTCCTCTTTTTCGCATAGGTTACATACTTTACATATTTGTTGTGGGTCTATTATAATCGTTTCAGTTTTCGATGTTAACTTAATAATGTATTTAGAAGCAGTTCTAAGTTGTGCGAAAGTGCGTTTACATTGAAAAGGCAACCTCATAAGTAAATAATGCTCAGGTTCTGTGTAGTTTACAAGAAGTTTGCTATACATCAAACTGAAATTACTTTTTTCCAATCTGATCGTATCTTGAAGGAGAGTGAATTCGCGGAACCTAACAACAATCGCGTCAATTTCTTCATTTAATCTGGTACCGTTAAGTTTGAGCAAATTAAGGTTAATCCCTGCTAACTCCAAACATCTCATGAGTTGGCCTAGTCAGTTGTATTTGTGATTCCAAGCGCAAGCAGTCTTAGCTAAATTTTGCATACATAACTTGGGATAACGCGAGTCTTCCATTTCGAAGGACTGAGCTGCCCACTTGAGAGCCATCTTTATCATATGATGGAAAACGCGAGTTAATCCTAGTTCCAATCTGACTACAAAGTCAGGTGTGTTTCTGGATAGGCGGAACAAATTTTTAAAGAAACGTACTTGTGCGTTCTCGAAGACCTCTAGGTAGTTGAGACCATAGATATGGGACCCATATAGTAACGTACTTTTGATAAGGGAATCTTGGATTTTAGCCATAGATGGCCAGAGAAACATTTAGAACGGATCAAAATACTAGTCGCAGAAGCAGAGGCTAAATTATCCCTACTTACCGCGTCGTAAGCAGCTTGCTTAGATACACCAACCCTTGAAAAAGCAGAACCAAGGTAATCAAATATCGGCACAAATTCTAGAGGACTATCGTCGTATTTAAGGCCTAAGAGCTTATCGCTGATTCTGCTTTTTTTATAGATAGTATATTTTGTTTTTAATTTGTTAACTATAAGCCTTTTAATTGCACAATATTCCCGAAGGGCCTTTAGCTTTCTGATCGCATCAATTTTAGCATCAGCAAAAATAATCAAATCACCCGCATATATCAGCAAGATTATGTCCGTGTTTCGAAGTATTCGAAGTCCGACCAAACTCTTATCTCTAAAAAATATCTCTATGTCGGATGTAAGGAGATTGAACATGATTGGGCTTAGCACTTCTCCCTGTAGAACTCCCTCAGTAACGGGTACTTCCTCTGAGAGTATGCCCCCTGTCTTTACACGAGTTGAAGCTCTTTTATATAAGCTTTGTGAGATTCTAATGATTTTGGAGCTTACCCCAAGATTGTAGAGCTTCGACCAGATAAGAGGATGGTTCACAGATTGGAAAGCACGCGAAAAATCTTCAATCATGGCATAAAAATGCCTGTTCTTCTTCTGTAAATAAATTTGTGAGATAGCAGTTAGTGTGAATATATTATCGATACACCCTCTACCACGACGGAGCCCTGATTGAGCTTCCGGAATTATGTGTCATAAGGATTCCCATTTTTCGAACCTAAATAGCAAAATTTGAGTGAAAATTTTCAGTAGTGAATTTAAAAGAGCGATTGGACGATAAATTTCGGGATTTGTAGGGTCGTGTTTCTTGTGGATCATCTGTATTACGGATTTGGTCCAGTCTACTGGAATGTATTCATTATGGAGTATTTTATTGAATAAAGTTTCAAGGTAAAGGAACCATTTTCGTGGAAAGTTTTTATAAAAACAATTAGAGATCACGTCGGGTCCTGGTGCTTTATTAGATTTACATTTTTTTATTGAATCAATGATTTCTTGAGATGTGATATCCCGGTCGAGTAGAGGGTGACGTACATCTGTGAAACAAGTTGGTGACAAACGTCTCAGAGGAAGTGTTAGATGATAGAAATTTTCCCAGTCTTTGGCGGAAAGAACCGACACGGATCCCCCTTGAAGCCTCTAAATATATTCACGGTGCCCCAAAAAGCCTTACAATCGTTCACCTTTTCTAGATCGGCCAGGACATCATTTTCGAATTTAGATTTTTTATCCGAGATCAGGGTTCGGTACCTCTTTTTGGCTACAATATAGAACATTTTTGTTTCATCAGAGAAAGCAGCAGTGCTGGCTTTTTTCAAGGAATCGGATGAGACTCTTCCGGCCTGCCGGCAATCTAGGTCAAACCAGGGTTTATCGCGCTTGGGTTTGCCTATGGTTTGAGATTTTATTTCTCTGCACATATCCGATTTTTCCGCGCAATCCATTATGGTTTTTATGATATTTGTGTTGAGGTAATCGATATCTGAGTTAGCAAAATTGACGGCGAGTCCATTCGATACCTGCAGTTCTTGTACGAAGGTAGCCTGATTATTCTCATTCCACCTTACATGTTTTGAAATTGTTTTAGGATTTTTACATTCATTATATGAGTATCCTACTGAGACAGTAGAATAATAAGACGATAACAAAACTGGAAAGTGATCCGATGCATCAATAGCGTGATCGACTTTTAGATCGCCAAGCACCCTCAGTGCCTCAGTATTACACCAGATTGAATCATTAATATTTTTACCTCCAGAATTACCGCAGGTGAATCTGGCTGGGCTGTCACTCCGCGACCTCTTATTTGATAAAAAAAAATCTTCTTCCTCCTATTAAATTTAACATCATAGCTATCCCAATGAGTATAGAAGTTAGAATGAGCAAATAGTTCGGGAGCACCCTGACATAAACAGCCCACTCTGCAGTTGAAGTCTCCATAAATAACTGTCGCTACGTTAGAATGTTTGTCACTAAGTTCACCTAAAAATTCCGCAAAAAAATTGAGTATTACATCTGAGTTGAAGGAAGCACTCAAGTAGCATACACCAATCACAAAAGTAAAATTTTTGTTGTTGTAAATTCTAACAAAGATCCAATATTCTGTTATTTCTATCACTTCACAAAAAGCAAATGGAGGAAATACACTAGAAAAAACAAGTTAACACAACCAACTGAAGGAAGAAAGAGTAAAGCCACCACCACCCTACCCTACATCCAAGGTTTCACAGAACAAATAGGTAGAGTTCTCAACAAACACAACATCCAAACCATATCCAAACCACCTGCAAAAATAGGGCAACTTCTCAACAACCCAAAAAACAGAAAGGCACCATTCAGTGATCCAGGAGTATATAAAATCCCGTGCTCTTATGGCAAAGTCTATATTGGAGAAACCGGTAGAGCGGTGAGCCAACGCATAGAGGAACATGAGAGGAAAGTCAGACTGAAACATTTCACGCAATTAGCTCTAGCTGAGCACCACATCGAAACAGCAGACAGCATTTCATTTGATCAAACAACCGTCATCGCAAAAACGAACAATATCTTCCCAAGAAGACATAGAGAAGCAATCGAAATCTTAACACAACCTAATGGTATAAATACGTACAATGGATAGAATACCAATCCAATTTGTCTTTCTGTTCTCCCGGTTTGACTGATTGATCAATCAGATTCTACTAATCCCCACACTGGAATCCTTGACCAATCACAGGCATCGTTGTGAGCATATGTAATAACACCACAACCTAAAAACCTCAGTTTTAGGCCAGTCCTGACGATGGGAGCTGCAAAATTCGCAAAACGTCGACAATTTTGTAGTTTTGTACACGATTGAAACCCGAAATACCTTATTTCATTATAAAATTATGGTCTGCCTTGCTATAAGGAAAAAATTATAGATGGTGCTTGCTTCTATCTAGCAGATTAAACTGACTATCCAAATTTGGCAATCTAAGTTCGACCATCTTTTTTTCTTCTTTTTATTATACATAAGTTCTTTTCCTAAATTGAATGAAGCTTTCTCGAATTGATAAATAAGTTTCTCTGTTTAGCGAAGACCGTCGGAGTTGCTGTTCCAGTCGAAAAAAGTCCCAACTTATTCCTAGCAGGTACTGGTACGGATTTCGTTCTGGTAACCTGGGACTGTGCAGAGAATGTGAAGAGTCCACCAGTTAAAATTCTGGAATCTGTGGAAGAAGGTCGTGAAGGAAACAGAATCAATGATGGGAAATGCGATCCCAAAGGGAGATTTTGGGCTGGTAATTATATCTTTCAAGATATGCATTGCTGAATTCGAATGACTCGAATATGAATAATCTTTAGAACTGATTTTTTTCAATTGATATTTATACGAATTTCGTGCTTATTGCAAATTTGTAAATGATATATTTTATTTTGAACTCTTAATTTATTTTCTAGGAACTATGTGTGAAAACGAAGGAAAGTTTGAACCAAATCAAGGAACTCTTTACAGTTTGAATTCAAACTTGCATCTGGAATCACACGTATCGCCTGTTGGCATCAGCAATGGATTAGCATGGAAAGACGATAAATTTTACTACATAGATTCATTGAGCTACCAAGTATCAGTTTTTGATTATAATCCAAAGAATGGAACGATTGGTAATATCTTATTTTTATTGATATGCCTCCAAGGGCTTTATTACTTCTGCAGTCTGGTGTACACTCTCTCTACAATCATATGCAATCTCGTACAAACCTTGCGATCCCTGGTAATATTATGCAATCTTTCACACTTTCTTGTAGTCTCATGCGATTTGAATGCAATCTAAATGAAATCTTAATGCAATCCTTCACAGTTTTTTGCAACCCTTTGCAATCTCTGTACATCTTAAGTGACCTACATAAAATTATTCTCTACAAACCCTCGTTATCCTATTAAAGTCTTTTGTATTCCTAGTAATCATATGCAATCTTAAGCTTAGTATAAGAATAAATAATGTTGAAAGATTGAAAGAATTGATGCAGAAAAGAGAGAAGCTACAAATTACTTCTATTTCTGCTTGTCATAGGATTTCAAACTATTTTGAGGGATTTCACTCCCAAAAGAGTTGACAGATTTCGGATTCATCAATGGTTTCCAGCAAAATTCAAGTAATTCCATGAAGGATTCCGAATAATTTTGAGAAATTCTTTAAATTCGAAGGAATCGCAAAGGATTTCCTGGGATTGCTAGAGATTTTAAGACGTTTCTGGTGTTTTCAAGAGACCCTGAAGGTTTCTATGGAATCCATAAAATTCCAAGGAATTGGAAAGATATCCGCAATGGATAGAGTTAGTTTATTTGTGCAGGATCGCTTTTTTGCACATATTACTGCTTTGCAGTGACTATTAGTTTCTCTATTTGTTAAAATTACGCCGTCATTATTTTTCCCTTATTCATTCTGATGCTGATTATCCAATAATCCGCCACTATTTAATCATTTTCTTCAAACCATAGAAGCTATTGTAATCTCTTGCAATCAAGCAATCTTGGAATCTTGCAATCAAGTGCACATCAGAAATAAAAGTAATTAAGCCCTTGTATGACTAAATTTTAGAAGGGTTCATTCAGTCTATTATCTCAGGATTCATTTGATTACCACTTTCTTTTTCACATTTCTCCAGCAAATAGAAAAGTCGTCTTCGACTTGAAGGAAAACAACATCCCAGGTTTCCCAGACGGAATGACGATCGATGCAAATGGAAATCTCTGGGTAGCTTGTTGGGAGGGTTCCCGAGTTCGTATTCTTATGTTTTTTTCTGTCATCTCTTTTTCATATTATGGAAGATTCTACACAAGTATGTTTTTTCAGATTATTCAGATCGATCCCGAATCTGGAAAACTGCTTCAAACAATCTATATTCCGGCTAAAAGAGTAACAAGTATAGCTTTTGGAGGTCCTGAATTAGATATTCTGTATGTAACCACTGCCGGATACGGCTTTAATAATCCCGAAGAACAAACTCCAGCAGATGATCCAAAAGGTGGATCGATTTTTGCCATCAAAGGTTCAGGAGTAAAGGGTCTGCCAGCGAATAGTTTCAAGATGAGTTTGTGATTATAAAATCAATGAAACCTGGATGAAAATATGAAATATTAGATTTTATGGAGTTCCTTACAAATTTTTGTTAATATTTTCAAGATCGAAATAAAGGTTTCGATGCTCGATTTAAAACTTGTTTCTTACTTTCAGAAATAATACAAATCTTAGAGTGTAGGGATTTCTTCTTTTAGCAGAACCATCATAAATTTCTTCAGTAAAACAAATAAAATAAAAAGTGATACATGTGATACAAAGGATGGAGGAAGAACATTCTTTCATGCTATGATTAGATGGAATGTTTGTTTCATTTTCACAAATTTAGAAAAGAATGTTGAAAGATTTTTGGTTGACATCAAACGAAAAAATCCGCTCACTGCGCGGGAACATTCTTACTGCGCGCTTTGTTCGAAAGTTTGAGCGCACATCTTTCTTATCTCGCGCTTCGTCCTTCCACGGTTCACATTTTCCTCGCAACCGTACACTATTCCTTCACACACCCTACCACTGCCACAGTAGTAAGTAAGGGGGACCTACAGCTTGAGTTTGGTTCCGGAGATGAACACTCCCTTGCTAGGCAAAAGTTCACCGTGTGGGCCGCCGAAGCTCTTCCGGAGTGCGAGGCGGGAATCGAGCCCACAACCAGCCCGCGTGGGTCCAAAGCGCATGCCTTAGCCTCCACGACCAACTGACCACCCTTAGACCGGAATAGTAATAAAATACTTTTGGGAAAATTGGGGTTTCAATGAAACAAATAACAAGTTACTCAACTTTCTCAGATTCAGGTCAAAATTCTTCGGGATGAATTGTCTCTTTGATATTAATTTTTTTTCTGAAGAGTGTTTGCTTTTTTGCAAATGATTATTCTACGATTCTATCCACTCTTTGTATCTACTTAGTGTTTCATACTCTAAAAACTTTGAGGTCATAATCTCATAATTGAATTGTATCATAACGAATACTAATCGCATGGTTTCATCGCTCTTAATGAAGAATTACTTATCCTCAGTCGGAATTAACATCCTCGTTATCTTATTTAATGAAATTCCGATTATTTTGTCTGTTTTTTCTACTCAGTTCAGATGATTTTAACAAGCTTTTTAAATATGCAGAGGTCTAGCACATTGCCCAATTCAGTTTTGAAGAGTTCCTTCTTATTATGTCGAACTACATACAACTATCAACTATTTTCAGGCTGCCTTAGATCTCGAAATATGTGGGTCTTGCAGGCGAGAAGAACTCTTAGTCAAATGTACGAAGGAATTTGATTTAGCGTTTTTGGCAACACTTCCAAAAATAAAGATATACATCATGCCTTATTTGACCGTACTATTTATAGAGCAGGGTAAAATGCATTCACGCAGAGTGTGAGATTCGACCAAAAACACGGCTGTACCCTCAAAAACTTCCTCCTCGTCTGCCAACCCATGTCTCCGGAACTGCTTCTGAATTACTTCAGAAATATTGGAGTAAGGCTACTATGTGCCCATGATTTAAGATGTTTGTTTTGCCATTCGCCTTTCCTGCCTCAGCTCGAACGCTACCAAGATGTACACATCTTGCAGTTACTGGAAGAGATGGTCTTTCCAGGCACAATGCTGCTTTGCGGCGCAGGAGGAGCAGTGCAGAACGCTTGCATACTCTGCGAACCCGTGTCTCTTCTCACCGCATCGCCAGCAATAAGTCTTCCTATCAGAGCCGGTGCAGGCCGCTGCTTTTTTGCCGTAGCCTTGGAAGTATTTACACCTGATAAGCCCCACCTTCTTCCTCAAGCGGCAGGACACCGATCCAACTTCCATGTGTCTCGTGTGGACTGACCTTGCGGCCAATTCTTCCTTCACTTCTACATAGGCTTTCAATCGTCATATTGACTTTTATTTCTTCTGACTCTTGAATACGAAAGTGCCGACTAAACGCCTCCTCAACATCCTCCCCGTCTGATATCATGTCAAAGTCGAGTACTCCAAACCCAACGCAAGGGACAAGTTCACGTTTTTTTCTCCTACGGCTGACCTCCTCCTTGATGTCAGAAGTCAGTTTGGCCCTGTGCTCTGCCTCATAATTTACTTCGATAAGGATGTCTTCAACACTGGTTTTCCGAACTCTTCCAATTTTACACCAAGGATTTCTGGCTTTACCGTCCGCTTCATGTGTCTGAGGACCTGAGTGTACCTCGAATCTTTAGACGGCTTTATTACCACCACCTCGGGTCGAGCTTGCCTCTGGCCCTAATCCTTTTTGGTTGGCAGGTCTTCTTGCGCCGAGCTTAGGGGGACTAGCGGTAAGCTCTCTTGGACTCTTGCCTCAGGTAAAGGCAAGAGTTGTCCTGGCATCTACATTGTCTTCGCCCCCATCAGGCCCTCTCCACTTGAATAGGCAATATGAAGAATAATGATTATTATTTTCAGCATAGTTTAATGCCCCGCCGACTGTTGGCGTTGCGGGTCCATGCCCTTGTACCTCACTTCGCTCACCCTGGGAATGCGCAGAACGTCGTCGCCGTCGTCAGTCAGGGTGGACATATTGATTTGTGGTTTGTTGATATTTGCCGGATCACCTAATCTACAACAGAATCCGCGACTCAGGGTATCGTGTCTGTTTTTTGCATCTTCGTGCTGATGATTACATGTGCGGTTCGCGTTATTTGTTTAAAAACGATAAACCAGTTCCTCCCGTGCGATTACCGGAGAAGGTAGTGACAGTTTCTTAAATACTATCATTCATGCTTTCGAATCGTGATTTTTTTACGGTGTATGTATTGTGAATATGTGACAAATTTTGAAATTGAATATAAGAATCGAAGAAATGTGTGAACCGATAGGAGAAAATTTACAAAAGTACATAAAGTATAAATAACAGTCTTGATACATTTTTGTTGGGCTTCAAGTAACACGAAAAATGTATTGGGAGTAACTGCTTATACTCCATATATTTTTAAACATATTTTTTCATTAGTTTATCCAATTTCTTAGTCATTATATTTGAGTTTAAAATTGGTCACATATAAGAATACATATACACAACAAATATAACGTTGCCTCAATGGCCGGCCGACGGCTGGCGGTGTAGTCAGTCTATCGTCCTTCATAATTTAACCATTGATTGGAGAGGGCCTGGCCCCCACAGCTTTCCCCACTGTTTAGCGATGAATCCATCGAGCCAAACTCTAACTAATATGTCTCATGGATCAGAATTCATGATGATGAGGATGGTCATGTACTAACTCATCTTCTGTACATGAATGACCTGAAGCTGTACGCTAGTTCAAACCAGAAACTGCAGCAAGTGATCACTGTCACAAGACAGATTTCAAATGACAACCTCATGGAGTTTGACCTAGATAAATGCAGAACAGTGCATTTTAATCGAGGAGAATTGGAAAACGAAGAATTGGGGAACGAAGATGAGAACCGCATTTAGACGATGGTTGAGAGTGAGTCATCTAAATATATGGGTATTCTTGAGTTCAAGGGTATACAACTCACGATGGTTAAGAAGAGCCTTATAACTACTCTCACTACAAGACTTAGACTGGTTCTTAAGACTTCTCTCAATTCTTCCAACACAATCAGGACTATCAACACCTATGCGATTCCTGTTCTAACGTACTCTTTTGGGCTTAAAAAATGGTCAAACACCGACCTTGATAGTATAAACAGAACCATTCGTGTTGCAAAAACTTTAATTATAGCAAGTTACACAGTTGCGAGACTATTTTATCAGCAAGCGAGATATTGCGCTCTACAACACCATCTGTGAAGCAGGTCTCGATTACACGCCTTGGATTTGTCCTCAGCGGAAGCCTTGAATATCAGGGCAGAAACAACAAAGGAATCGAAAACGCAGTGGAGACAAAAAGCTATCCATGGCGAGCACCCCAAAACCTTAGATCAATATGAAGTGGATGAAGAGGCATCTAATATTTGGCTGAAAAGGGCTTCCTATTTCCGAAAACGGAAGGATTCGTGATTGCGATCCGGGACAGGGTTGTCGGCACCAGAAATCATCGCAAGCATGTTCTACATCAAGACGTGGTTGACATGTGCTCCATCGAGCACATTATTAATGGCTGTCGCGTAATGGCTCAGAGAAAATATATGCACAGACATAATGATGTAGCGGGCATCATACATCAACAACTTGCCATAAACCTAGGACTCTTAACGGAATAGATGCCTTTCTACAGATACATTTTAGTTCGTGTTTTGCAGAACGAAGATTTCATCTTATATTGGGATGTTACTATCCAGACAGATCATTGTATCCGAGCCAATCGACCAGACTTCGTGGTTCATGAAAAAGGTAGCGGAAAATTTTCTATCATCAACATCGCTTGTCCATTGAACCGAAATTCGCAGGTATCCTGTACGACCAAGATCCATAAGTATAGTAAGCTGAGGCATGAAGTGAAGACGATATGGGCCAATGTGAAACATGCATCCATCCATCCTATCGTGATATCGGCTACATGCAATGTACACGCAAGATGCACTGAACATCTCGAATATCTAGAAGTCAGTAAGGTACTGGCAGCGGCTTAGAAAGCGGTTTTATTGAACACCTGTCGCATTGTCAGGAATTTCCCCAACTATCAGGAAGTTTGCGACTAAAACCTTGTGGAGTAACAGTTGGTAGCTCTAAAAGGCATCCAGAGAGGTGACCTAAAAGTTGCTTCCAACAAACTCTGCAAGACATCATTACAATCATTACAGCATCATTACAAAACGAACTTTATATCACGCTAATAACCTAATATTGTGCCTGCAAAAATATCTGCGCAACAAATTTTGATCTTTGTTTTTAAATCTTTTGTTTTTTAACATCTGGATTTCATCAGGCACTTGACTTAGTCCGTGGCTGGTGATAAAACATCGGGCAAAAAGACCCGAGATTAATTTTCGACAAAACATGATAGTAAAAATAATTATTATCATTGTTGTTACTAATGATGATAAAAGTAATAAGAATATTGTTATCAGTAGTGGTGATAGCAATAGTGATAATATTAATGACAATAATTTTAATAAAAAGCTTTCAGGATTTTAGAAAAATATTATTAGTTATGTTGCTGTCTTTGCTCCTTCGGTCAAACTTCGAACAGCTGTAGAAGAACTTTCTAAAATGTATTGTCCTGTTAGAATTTTTCAAAAAAATTGAATTTTGAGAACGTGTGGGTCTACCGGACCCTCACGTTCTCAACTCAAGTGGACAACCGGGGTTATTGGTTGGTCAGTGTCACGACCCTTTAAACTTAAAATGATCACTTCGTGTATTTTTTCCTTATTTTCTAAAGTCGTAGAAATGTACGACCTCTGAAATTGATCTCTCAGTTTTCGGCGTGTTCTGGAACAGAGTGTACGTCTTTTCTTTTCACGTTGAAAATTATTTCCCAGATTCTTGATGAAATATCTTAAGAATTCGGTCTCTCCAATACAGTGTCTTACTGCTCCCAAATAATTATAAAATTATAAGAATTTTAGTCCCGAAAAAACTTCACAACCTTAACTTTGGTGCAAGTTACAAGTGATTTGTGCTTGTGATACACTGTTAAAAATCTGCGGAGTAAATGGCTAGCGGAGTTAAGAGTACAATTTTTCAGAGTATAAAATCGACTCAGTATCGATAACGTTCAACTCCGCATATTCTACTCCAGAGTAGAATAGAGTTAGTAAAAGATTATGAAGTGCATTGAGAGTGAATATAAATAATTCGCACCACACACAAACAAAATCTTAAACTATGCTCAGTCCGGAGCTGCGTTTGCAGTAAACTTGCCAACACTCTCTTCGGATTTGTATTAAATAACCTCGGAAAAATTCTTCGATCCAAAAGTAAATGCCTTATTCTTCAAGAAAACATTCATAATTTAGTGAAAATTATTGATATGTTATCGTAGGGAAATGTGCAATGCAGAGGGTAATCTCCTGGATTGTTAAAAACAGCACTAGTTGCATTTTTAATTGATAATTAATATTGGAAAATGTGCCATTATTCAGGGTAAGCTTTGTAACAGATTTTAAGGTTAAATTGAGATGCCATGGGATATTTTTACCCGGCGAAATTGATAATTTGTCAATTATAATATGAGAAAATAGACTGTAAAAAATAAAACTTGACTTTTTAATATAAGTTGTATAATAATTAACTGCATTTTCCCCCTTTTTATATGAATCGTTTCAAAGATTACCTTTTATCTTCATTTGGCTCTATAGTTTATGTTCGGAGCTGCGTTCGCAGAAAACTTGCAAACACTCTCCGGAGTTGTTTGACACATCATGATGTGGAGTTCTGTTCCAAGAGTTACATTTTAACTCATCTCCTTCTACCCCGCTTGCCTTTTACTCAGAATGGTGGGACTTTTATAGGGTATGCTTCGGAGTTGATTTTAACTCCACTTTTTTAACAGTGTATTACTCACGAACTAGAAGCCTAGCCCTTGTTTGTTTTCAAGAATAATTTTGTGTTCGTGCTGTGAATGTGAATATTGTGCTGTGGGATTCCTCACAAACTTTAAGCGTCGTATCATCTCAACCTCTCAGGACGCAACAACAAAGAACACATATATAAAAAAGGGGGAAAATAGAGGATTTGTGGACCAAAAATTAAACCACATTGTCGAGAAGTTAACGCATGACAATTATTTCAACTGTGCTTAGACCTAATATTATAATTTGAATGACATAACTGGCACTGAAGAGGGCCCCCATCCTAGGCCGAAACGTTTGCAAAATTTGAATATTAAATATATAGACGCATGTAACAATATACAAATTTGAACCCGAATGCCAATATAAAAAAAACTTCAGATTAAAAAAAAAAAATTATTATTTCCCTTGAATCTGGCAAAATCAAGAAACCAGAGGTTCCTGAAATAGAACGACACTACTATCTGTGAATTTTTGGATACCCCTTTCTATCTTGCGATTCCTTATCGGGCAACTGCTGACAAATACAAAAATGCGAAGAATAACTTTGTTATAAAGGGCTCTTTTTTGCAGCGTACATGAAAAAACATGTATGAACAGTTTCTAATATCTAATTGCATATCACTATAACTGTAAGCAAAAACAACAAATCAACAATTGATTCTGCTGAACAAAAAATCAAACCTATATACACCAAAATAGACAAATTATGGGTTTGCCTATTTTTGTTAAAAAAAAATTTATAAATGATGTTTAACGTGTCTAAGTTTCGAGTTTACTCTATATTCACCTATTGACTTTTTAATCATCTGAGAAATGGTTTCATCCAAATTTTACAGTAGACATTATGTGCCTACTTTGGTGGAAATTACTTTTAGGTAAATAGAGAATTGCCGATATAGCAGCCTTGGAAAGACCAAAATTTCCTAAAATTTCCGCCTAAATCTGAAATGACGGAGAGTCACTGATTTAATTATGACTGAAGTATTTCACGAATCAAATATTAATATTTTCATAAGTTTATTCGTTTCACTCATTATAGCAATGAATATTAAGTTAAATATCATGAAATGGACTAGTCAATCTGTGCTGGGTGCGCACTGTTATATTGGATCAAATCACATAATTTTCATGTTAGTTCGGAAACACATAGATTATTTGCGAATGAACTAAGGTGAAATCAAATGTGAAAATAATGTTCGTTTTCATAACTCTCAAATATGCAGTGCTAGTGGTAATGACGTACTTTGTTTTTAAGTTTCAAAACATGGCCTTCCTATTGTTCCAATAGAGTTAGGAATGGTAAACAATCACGTCCATTGATTGAACTGCTCTTCTGGATACAGGTACCTCTTTTAGAATTTTATCAAAAACAAAGTAATTGAAGAAAACTTTACATAAGAATATTTCAAGACACGAGAATCGTGGTTAATCGAAAATCATACATCAATCTATGCTCTATCTCAAGATTTGGTACTTTTGTCCCAGAATGAACTGGAAGTTTATGAGTCAGCTCTTGAAGTTTCAAAAGAATCGGCTGATGATTGAACGAAGGTTCTAAATGCATGTTTTCTCCAGATAGGTATTCTCCATTGCTTTTTTCTATACTTGCGGTTGCGAAAACAGTTCTTTGGGACTAGGAGTGTTTACTGCAAAGTGAAGAGATTATTTATCGCTTTGGGCAAGACCAAAATATTTTCTGGGAATGAATCCTTACCTCAGGGAGTATGCAAACAACCTATACGAAAGGACCTTCTTTTTTTCAGGTCTTCAGTTTGTAGCAGCGTCATCCTTTTACATACCCTCGCAGGCGCGTAATCAGGGTGGCGACTTGACCGGGAAACCCGGAATTTTATTGACCGGAAAATGACCAGGAATTTATTTTAAAACAGGGAATCAACTTGACTTAACCTAGACTATTAAAATTCTACCGACATGATACGAGAAATGATCGCTTTCTTTTTATGTATCAAAAAGTGATCTTTTAATCTGATTCTCAAAAGATTTAAATATATCTATACGTCATGAGAGGAAGAAATTATATTTTTTTCCATTATAACAAAGACGTTTCGCAAATTTGTTGGTCTGTGAGATTCTTCTAGCTGACTCAAATTTGATAATCGAATTGACAACAGCCCAAACCTACAGAAAGAATTATTATCTTCATTTTTTCAAAAAAATGTTTCTATCACATTTTATTTGCTTTTCCTCATTTATCTGACTTGAAACAATGAATTTCAGAAGATAATTATAGTTTTTATTTTAGGGC
The DNA here is from genome assembly GCA_011762715.2 of Neuroterus valhalla. NCBI lineage: Eukaryota > Metazoa > Arthropoda > Insecta > Hymenoptera > Cynipidae > Neuroterus > Neuroterus valhalla. The sequence goes on along the minus strand of WSXT02226142.1, from coordinate 1,539 downwards.
TGGGAGTTTCAGTTTAGGAGTACAATTTCACTTGGAACAGGTAATTTTCTACATGAAGCGGAAACTTTTAAAAGAAATTATAATTCGTATTAGGAGGAGAAGAATTTTTCAAAGTCGTTTCTTTAATCCGAACTTTTAGAATCCCCTCTTCTTAATTTTAAATAAATGAAGTACTCTTTAGTGTAGAGTAAGTAGATGAAGTAAGTCTTTAGTGTAGAAGTAGTATTCCGAAGAAGAAATATTTCTGAATTATGCTAGAAAACTTGTTTACATTGTTTATTGAAGATTCATCCTTTTTTAGTTTAAAAATCAACAACTGGTTGCAACTTTAAACTTGTTTGTTGAAAATCGATTCATCTTTTTTTAGTGAAAATTCAAGTATTAGAATGAACATTGGTTCTTGAATTTGAAAATTAAACTATTTATTTGAGAATGTATGTACTTCATGGAAAATTTTGCTTTTTTTGTAGAAAATGAATCTCTATGGTTAAGAATTCATCTTTTTGCTCAAAATATATATATATATATATTCCCGTTGAAGATTCATCATTACACCTGAAAGTTCATCAATGATCAGTTCGAGTTCAAAATTAGACAATTTGGCGACCATTTGTCTTTTTCAATTGAAAATTCAATTATTTCATTAAAACTTCACATATTTTGTTAAAAATGGATTTTTTGGTGGAAAATAATTTTTTTTGGGAAGGTGATATTCTTATTCAAAAAACCTTCTTCAAGATTAACAATTCAACTTATACAGTTAAACATGTTCCATTTTAATCGAACATTCATCTAGTTGATACTCCTAATGTTTGGTTTGAAATTGATTTTTTAGGCCAAAAATGTCACTAGTCCATTTTTGTTTAAAAATTTCTATTTGTACAGAACCAATTTGAAACGTTTTGTTGAAAATTGAATTTTTTGGTTGAAAAATCAAATTTTGTCGGAAATTGAACTATTCTAGTTAAATGTTCATCATTTCAGTTGACAATTCGTCTTTCTGGTTTGGAACTCAACTACTTCAGGTAAACATTTACAATTCCATTTAATTTTCCATCATCCTCTGTAAAAATGTAATAATTTGTTTGAAGGTTACCCTGGCGGAAGTTGCGGATTGAAATTTATTCCTAACCAATCCGAATCATTCCGGAATCTGTATCCGAACCATTCCGAAATCATCCGGAATATATGTTCAATCCTTTCTAATCCATGCGTCGGAATCAAATTCAATCCGAATGAATCCGATACTTCTCTGAAACCAACACCTGATATTTTTTAATCCGAATGGCCAATCCGATTGAATCCGAATGAAACTATTAATCCTTTCCAATCCGTAATCCTAATTCGAATGAATCAGAAACTATGTTTCAATCCTTCCCGAACCGCCCTTTCCGTAATCTTAATCCGAATGAATCAGAAACTATGTTTCAATCCTTTTCAATCCGCCCTTTTGATCCGAACAAATCCGAGGCTCATACGAAATGACCGTTCAATCCTTTCTAATCCATGCGTCAGAATCGAATTCAATCCGAATGAATC
>WSXT02226141.1:8702-31722 GCA_011762715.2 Neuroterus valhalla | reverse complement strand
TTTTGCAAATATATAATATATACTACCTATGCTTCCCTGCCTATAGCACATCCACGAAACAATCAATGAATCTAGTTCGATGGTAAGCCTTCTTCGTCTTTAGGAGAGATGGTAATCTATCAGGTTTGACACAATCAAACGTTTTACAAGGTTGAGTCTCAAACTATTCTAAGAGAGGCATTTTCTTGCGACTCAACCAGCATACCTTGACTGTAGCAGACATAAGGGGCCATAATTTAGTAAAACTTAAATGAACATGAACTGAACGAGACTAACAAAGGTGGTAAATATAAAGTAGAAAATATAAAGTAACAAAATAACGGAACAAAATATAAAGTAGAAAATTTGCCAATGGGGGGAGGGGGGTGTTTTAGGAAGGCTCAATACAACTATTCCACGGTTAGAAAAAACAAGAACGACAACTTAGGGAAACGCAAATAAATCATCATTAGGAACGGGAATAACGAGGACGATAATTTGATGTCAATGAGGTAAAACATGGTATGGTTGGATGCACACAACGGAACAATTGGAGGAAAGACACATGAAATAATATACCTTAAATGTGGCAAATGGTTTCCGACATCGGTACTCCGCGACAGAATATTTCATAGGCACATAATTAATCCAGCAAAAAGTATGAATCATAGGATGACCTAGCCGAGGAGCCGAATTACTAAGATATTATCATACAAAACGAAGGAAAATACTTGGCCAGATCATAAAAAGGAAACAAGTTCCTACCATTCTCTAGAGTTCGAAAGAACGCCGAGTTCACAAACGTGGTTGTTGGTACGAGTTCACAATGTACATTACATTACTTCTCGTCTACGGGACGACATCGCAACATCTCTTATTCAAAGTAAGTGTTGACGAGTATCCTGCGCAAAAGACTTATTAGCGCAGCGTATGGCCAGGAGATAGATCCTCAAGTAGGCTTGCTTTCCATTGGTCTGCTCTGTCGTTTTTCTTTATCTCCGTTGCGTCCTTTCCTTCCTCGTTGAATCGAGTCATCCAACAGGAGACTCCCCTTGTTCGTGGTGGATCGAAACAAGCACGGTCGATTTGAATAACTTCAGGGCCGTAGTTGCAGCATCGGGAGACCAGGCTTCAAACAGCAGATGTAGTTGTGGGACTCCGTGACTCCTCAGAAAAATACGAAAACGAAAGAGCAGAAATCCCTTATGCATTCTCAGGAAACAAGAGATGAAATGCAACAAAATTAAATGGTGAAATTACCCGATTTATAAAGATGAATGAAAAGCTTTTGAACTCCTACATATTTGAACCGCTTTGCGCTTGCTGCTAGTCCATGTTTTTTACGGGTACCTTCCGATCTTGCAGACTCTTCTGCAGTCCGAATGGACAAGCACAATGTCAAGCAGCTTCTGCCACCATTGATGCCCAATTTCAAATGAACTGGATCAAATTTTCCTGTTCGATCACATAAATAAATAGATTCTTAAGTCGCGCAGGCAACTTATTACGATTCGGAACATTTTTAATAATAGGTGTGGTTTAGTTGCGGAATTTCATCAAAATCAGGTAAGTTAAGAGTTTCATTTTCTTCACTCTTTGAACGGAAGATATCTTTCTGGCATCCAGAGCAGATAAAAGTTGATAAACCCTTGTTATACATTGTAATCGACTAGTTGTTTTAGTGTGATCCCTAATTTCCTGTTCAAACTGAGCATGTTTTGCGTTTTAATACAACAGAGTGAGCAAACCTTTTTTCAATTTGCATCGTGAGTTACTAAGTATCTCGGCATTCTACATTGTCAATAAGATCTTGAATGACATAAGGAAGAAAGGAAATCGTGGTTTTCTGTATTGAAACATAAATGTATTATGATTCGATCATTAAATTTCCACGAAGAATTTCACAAAAAGCAGCCTTTCAAACTTCAAGAGTCTATAACTTCTGTTTCGTCCGAGATAGATTTCTATTTACAAATTATCTTGATAAAAAATTTCTAGCGCAAAAAACAAGTGTTTCATAATTACTGAAAAAAATTATAAAAGTTGAACTTGTGGAAAGTAGACCCTTGACAATTTTTCAAGCATTCAATCAAAAATCAAGTTCAAACAGAATCTACTTTCTTGATTCTAATTTGTTGTGTTTCTCCACTATTGAATGATAATAAAATTGCTGTTTGTTTCAAATGAATTAAAAATTATCAATGAGAGATATATGCATCTCAAAACCTTATGCTCTATTCAGAACAGGCTATCACCTGCTGGTAGTTCTCTTAAAATCCATTCACGGAATGGCGCTGCTGCCGCTACGGCTGCTGCGGTCAGCGGTACATTGAGAAGTTATAATAAACTCTCAAAGATTTATCTAAAAGTAGTTTCTTACGTATCGACATCATTGTTTGTTCTTCGATTTAACGCGTCAATGGTTTTTGTTTATCAATATGTCAGTGAATAGTTTGGATGTATAAAGGCGTATGCTTTGCGTCAAAATGTATTGTTTATTGTATACAGTTCATGTGATTGCTACTTGCCTCTCTCCTTCTCGCTCGCGCCGTGCTCTCAAACAAACTTGATCTTTTGAATAGAAAATCAAGCTCAACTTTTTTTCTGATTTACTATTACTTGAAAAGTAATTTTTTGTGTGACGCAGACGCGGAAAACCGACAACTTATGGACGTCGAAGTGGAAAAATCAAAGGATGAAAACAATAGGCCCGTAGGTGCAACTTAAAAACGATGAACAAGTCGATGTTTCGCGAGATTCGATTTCTCAGGCACATTCTTTTGTGACATCTTGTGGAAGTAATAATGATAATCAGTATTTGAATGATTCTATTATTTTTATTTTCGATGATTTAGATGCGATGTGAAAAGAAGGGCTGCCGAAACGGTTATGACTCCAAGACTTGGGATCGTATAGGACAAATGCAAAATCAGTTAAGATGATGCGATGCACTTCATGATGGCAGCTGTAGAAGCATTTAACGTTGACACTAGAAACTCGATGAATAATACCAAGTCCATTCAAGCGGCTTACAAAAATTTACGCCAAGAAGGTTCGAAGCTTTGGAAAAACTTGCCACAGATCTTTTTTCTGGTTTCTTGACTATCTACTGGGATGGCAAGCTGCTTCTTGAATTATTGCGAGGAGAAAAAAATGATAGATTAGCTGTAATTATTACAAATAAAAGAAAAGAGCAGCTTCTAGGTGTATCGAAGATCGACTCGAGTACTGAAAAAAATCAAGCCAACGCAGTTTATGAAAGTTTAGTGGAATGGTGCATGAAAGAGAATGTTGAAGCACTTTATTGTGGTTCGACATAAAGTTAAACTAGAGCGATGAATGGTGCTTGCATAATGCTTGATCATTCGAAAGAGACCTTCTTGATTTCATTTACAGACATCATATGTATAAATTGGAATTGAAGTGTGTTTTTGAAGTAATTTTGGTAAAACCACTGATCCTGAAGTACAACAATTCGAAAAGTCCGAAGATTTTTGGAAAGTTATTGATAACGATAACTATGAAGCAAGTATTGCTGATAGATGTGTGAGTAAATCTTTACATGATGTCAAAGATACAATTTTACATTTTTATTCAGAGCAATTGAAGAAAGAACAAATCAGAAAAGATTAAAAGGGATTGCTGCAACTGGTATTGATCTTTCTTGGTTGGAATCTAACAAAAAATATTGCTTCTCGTCCACCTGGTCCTGTGCATCATGCGAGTTGGAAGATTTCTGCTACATTTGTAAACAGGAACAGTACAAGAACAACGAATGTCATCGGCATACGATCGACTCATTTTACCGTCGAGGAAAACCGAATGCCAATTAAAAGCAATCTAGGGGCAAATCAAGGAACAAAATCATTAATTTAATTAGACACTTGCTTAGATTATTATTTTGACAGCATTCGAAGGCATAGAAATTACTGTTGACACGTTCGTTCTTTGCGGAGTTTAAACCGATTGAGTAACATTGGAAATCAAAAAGTTTATAACACAAACCTGTGTGACAGGGGTGGATGTTTTATTAGAACAAAGTTTCACTGAAAATCTACGAGTTATTATAAGTGTGTCGAGGACAATTTAAAATTCAATTGTCTATCCCAAATTTGTTCAATAAAGAATTGTCAGGAATTTAATATAGAAATGGAAATGTGACTTGACGAGACGTACCAAAACTTCTTGGTGCACCTGGAAACCAACTTGAAATTAGACTAGGTGATCAATCACAGGACTCAAAAAATAGAGGGAATCAGGGAGAAAGAATTAAGAAGTATTGCTGAGGGCTCAACGGAAAACGCTTCAATTTGACCTTCAGAATCCACGCATAATCGACCCGAAATATCGAGTTCTACTAAAACCGGCAAAAGCGTCTCTGTGTTGACCACCGTGCCCTCAAAGGAAAGAATATAAGAAGCCCCTAACGCCCTGCCAATAAATTATGATTTATCAGATCATCAAGCTGGTAGTTAGTTTTTTACTAGTCTAAAGTTTTTGTTCCGATATCAACAGATTAGTGTCGCATGACTTCGGTTATGTTCGCAGCATTTATTACCCCCAAAAGGACTTGCATAGTGGAGTGTGCTAGTTGACAGGTGTTGAAAAAGTTTTACGAAATTTGCGCTAAAAGTGTGAATGGAGGGTGAGTTTGGAAGCTCAGGTGGCGAGTAAGGGTGCGAAAGGTGAGTTAAGGGTAGAAGAAGTAGTTTTTTATTTGTAGCGCGGGATGGGGGGTAAAATCAGATGAAATAGAAGAATTGAGGTTAGATTAACGAGAAGGGAGAGAGGATATTGCAGAAAAGCGAGAACGGCGTACAAAGACATCTGTTGGATGCAATAGGCAGTCACCGCAGTGTTAGTAGTCTTCCTTACCGGAAGAAGAGTAGACTGAGTTGAGGCTGAAGGTGACAACGAGAGCGCTCGGAGCGAGGCAGGTGGGAACGAAATCAGTCTACTCGACACTTAGATTGATTTTTAGCGGTGCGCAAAGGAAGGGAAAAGGCTTGATTGGGGGAGCAGGGGAAACGTGAAGGCAAGGAACTCCAGGAAAGCAAAGCGAGAGAAAACGCAAGTCACCTACAAAAATCGGAGAGCAGCTGGACAAGGAGGAGATAGGGTTTCAAATTTCGGAAATCAAGGCGCTCAGGGAGGAAGTGAAGGGTAGGGGAGGAAAAATATGAGATAAAATAGATGAGGGGGAATGCAAAGGAAAGACAAAAGGTTCGGGGAGGTGGAGGGTAGGTTAGATATGATATGAGAGAAGGTTGCAAAGCGGGAGGAGAGCAGGAGAGTATCTGGGACAAGCTAGAGAGCATAATTGAAGAAAAAGTGGTAGGGCGTGGGAACGAGGAGGAGGAGATGGTGAAGGAGAAAGAATAAGAGTAATGGAATTAAGGATAGAAAGGAGAGAGAAGGAGGGCAGAAGAAATAATATCGTGATAAGAGGGCTAAAGTTGAGGAGCGGAGAAGAACCGAAGAGAGTAGAAGCACTCCTTCAAGGTATAGAGGAGTTCCATGGTAAGGTGACTAAAGTTAGGCTAGAGGAGAAAAAGAGGAATCAAGTAGCAGTGGTAGAGTTGGAGAACTGGCAAGATGAAATGGCGGTGATGCAAAGTAAAAGCAGGATTAAGGATAAGAAGGTAAGTAAATGACGGAGCTAGAAGGGAGATAATATAAGGAAGAGTGGCAAAGGTGGGATATCAGAAAATAAAAATAGAGAAGAAGATGCTGGTTTGGGATGAGGAGAAAGAGCAGTTGAGAGAAGTGTAGAGGGGCGAATTTCGTAGGGTATAGGGGGGTGCGGGAGCAGCAGGGTGGTAGAGTGATAAAAGTGCTCTTTCGGGCTTAGGTGGAGGCTCCAAGAGGCGGTCAGGTAAACGAAGAAGGTTAGGGCTACTGGGGGTGGATTTCAATGTGAAAATGAGGAGGGAAGGGGGTCTCTACGTGGATGAGGGAAGCTTCCGAAGGAGGTCGAAGGACACAATTATGAATGAGGAGGCGGATATTTTAAGAGACTGGATGGTGGATAGAGGGTGGGCGGACGCTAATGGTATGATAACAGTGAACGAACACGGAGAGTACACGTATGTGTGCAAGGTGGGGGCATCAGTGATGGTCTATGTGGTCGTTAATATACCAAGGTGGGAGGAGACGGACAAATTCAAAGTAGAAGGGAGGATACAGTCGGACCATCAGCCATCAAGCTTGTGGATAAGAGTGGAAGGCGGCAAAAGACAAGGAGAAGAAGTTTCGATGAGCGACAGAGAAATATGGACGGGGGAGGCCATAGAGAAGTACCAGGAGCAGTTAGGAAAAGTAAGGTCCGAAAGACGGGTTGGTAGAAGAGATATGGGAAGATCTGGAAGTGAAGGTGAAAATGTGTCTGCAAAATAAGGATGATCTAGAAAGAAGAAAAAAATCTTCGTAGAAATCCATACTTTCAATTCGTTATCAAATTTGGTTTGTTCTTTACTGGATCTGTCCACATCTGCGAATAACAAATCTTTGTGGTGATTTTGAAACGTCATTTTCATATTCATTGTGTGGAACTGGAATGCCTTACGCAACATATGTGAATCATAATAATATGGATAACGAACGTCGTTTTGTCAAGAAAAAAAAATGTTGTGTCCTGCTCAGATATGATGCTCAGATAGACGTATATTAAATTGCAGTAGCAATTTAAAAGGGCAGGACTAGAACTAGTACCATAATTCGGTGCTATTTTGTTGCTCATTTTTATCAAAAGTTAATTTATTCGATCATGCCGTTTCCGAGAAACGCGTTTCTCCCCACTTTAATGATAGGTTACGAAAACATTTGTTCCGCAAAAATCAATCTTTTCGGTCATGCATAACATATTAGCAACAAGATAACAACAAAATATGCCGGCAAACTCATATCGATAGCTCTCTCCGTACTCGAGGTAGCGCATGGTGCTGCCGTAGCCTAAAATTAAGGTGGGTGGCAACGTGTTTCTTGGAAACGGCATGAGTGAACAAATGAACTTTTTCGTAACGAATCCCCAACAATATAGCAATAAAATATACCATCAGGCTCTGATTGATATCTCTCTCCATTTTCGAGATAGCGCACGATGCTGCCGAAGCCTAGTATTAAGGTACGAGGCAACGCGTATCTTGGAAACGGCATGCGCGAAAAAGTTAGTTTTTGCGTAACAAATCACCAACAAAATAGCAACAAATCATGATACTAGTCCAGGTCCTGCCCTTTGAAATCGCTGCTGCAACTTAATATACGTTTTAGTTAGTGCTCATTGCATGAAATTTTTTAGCTTGACTTTACTCTCATGTTTTTCATATGTTTGCTCACCGCCTCCGGTTCCTCGAATATCAACTTTGCCACAAAAAAGGGATTTTATATACTCCATTTATTCTATGATACTTTCGATCTAGGATAGAATGATGGTCGCTCTTTTCTTACTTCCTTTAGTTGTTTGTGTTAACCTTTTTCCTAGTGTATTTCTTGAGAGCTCTATCAATTTGTTAGTTTGTATAATTGTTTTGCATTAGTGTTTGTTCAACGTTTTGTAATTTCTTCTGTGAAATATCTTTATTTGTTATGTAGACAGCTCTGTGAACAAGGAAGTTGATGGCTGACTGCTTTCAAAATGAGTGGTAGGTATTTGTTTGTATGAGCGTGTTTCTTGTAAACTTCATGTCATAATGTGGTATCAGATCTTTTGTGAACTAGAACGTTCAAGGAAGGCGATTTTCTGATTTGTTTAATTCTAATAGTAAGCTGGATATTAGAATGTAATTGTTTGATGAAATCAGGAAATTTGTGTAGTTGATCCTGTCCACGTCTCCAGATGACAAATGTTCCGTCAACATGATAAAACCAGAATCCTGGTGTAAGCTTGGGTATTTATAGGAGCGAAATAACCTTAAACCTCAGTTCCTGGTCAGCCCTGAAGATGTGAGCTGTAGATCGCGAACCAAAAAAAAAATTAATTTTCAACGGATCAGTCGCCTTTTCAACCGAAAAGGACTAAGTTTCAACTAAGAAGACTATTTTTCGACTAGAGAGGTGAATTTTTCGTGCAAACAAATAAATATTCCAACACATTCATAAACATTGAACCAAATAGTTGGATTTCCAATCGTATTGTTGAATCCCAAGATAAAAAAGATATATTTTTAAACAGATAGTTAGATTTTTTATGTGAAATATCAGTTTCGTAAAAAAAAATCAAACGGGTTTTCAACATAATAGTTCATTTCCCAGTAAAACTATAAATCTTTCACCAAACTAGACAAATCCTGAACAAAATGGTTGAATGCTCAATCAAAATAGATTGAAAGCAAACGGTTGCATTCTTGGAAAATCAAGGGAGTGATAACATTTTCCGTTGAACTACTAATCTTAAGCTATTTAAAATATGAAAGATTAGGATTTTAAATTAGCTAGGTTGATATGTTTATATATTTTTCGCACTTCCAAATGATTGAAGAGTTGCTTAAATTGTATTTTATAGTAAAAAATTTAGAATAATTTTGTTCCTAAACTTAATCTGAATATAATCTACAGAAGATTGATGCATGATTTTATTTACATTATACCCCTTATTGCTTGTTATTATTGATTAAATTGGAAATAATTAGAAGAAATTGGGATTATATTCTATATGTTTTCAGGCATATCAATTTTATGCATAATTTCGGTTCAACTTTGTATGCCCAAGACAGAAGCTAAGAATACATGGAAAATATTTTCAATGAAGGTTAATCGCTATCCCACCGAAAATCTTAAACACATACTGCGATCGTTAATGATTGCTTAAAGGTCATGAGTAAACGAGCCTGATAAATATGAAGAATTTTGAAATCTAAAAAAAAAACAATCTCCCTCCAGAAACTTTATTTACATTAAAGAATGAAAAGAGCATTGTTATCGGTAAGAAGTCATTTGAGTTAGTCTGTATGTATCTATAATTCACAAAAACCTCGTTTTTAAAAAATCTAGAAATAAAACTATATTCCAGTTATATGAGACTTCGTTCATTCAAAAAAATGCAGATTTCTACTGAAATTGTGCTTATTTTATCCGTAGGTTTCCTCAATTCTGTGCGTAAGTATAATATAATATTATAACTATTTATGACAAATGTAAATTATATGTTTTTATTTAAATATGCTTCGTTCTTTGAAAGCTTTCAGTTGAAATAGTTCATCTCTAGAGTATACAAGCAATCAACTTTGATACCATCTCTGGAGCGTAGTTAGGGATGTATCGTGCTGAGGTGTTATTGTTACTTTGATCAAGTACCGAAGTACTTGATCGTGATGCGTTCGAAAGAATTTGAAGGTTTTGAACTATCCAAGAAGCTTCAGTAAGAAACCAAGAAACTAAGAATCATGTGCATGATTTGCAGTATTGCTTTCTTTGGGAGGTACTTTAGGATTAAATATTGTATCCCGTCTAGATCACGGGCTTTTTTGGATTTTGTTCTGACTATAGCTTCTTTCATTTCTTTTGAGGTTCCTAATCTAATCTCATTAAAGTATTCTCCTTGTTTATTGAACAAGTATATTTTTCCCCCTACATCTGCGTTCTGAGCCTTTTCTACATCTTTAAATATAAAAATCATAAGGTGTTGTCTCTAATGCAGGGGTGCCCAACGCAAGGTTGGCGTGCTTCTCCTTTCTTCCCCTTCTCCGAGCGCCTCATCGAGAATTCTCTCCTCGTTACACCACGCGCTTCGTCTGACTACGCCTGACAACGCCTACTTGCGCGCGATGTTCAAACAGCACGGCCGCCGAGGATCCCTTTCCACATCGCGATCACCGCATGAATGCATACAAAGAAGTGAAAGAGGGGACTGACGAGAGACAGTTATTTACACCATTGCTCACGCGTTGGACACCTCTGCTGTAATGCTAAGTGTGGCCAGTTTTCCTCCCTGGTTAGTATTTTTATATTCCCTTATTGACCCATGGATTTTCCTCTTTGATTCATTGGGGATAGTTCTGAGGGGCTGATTTCCATTTTTCTATTAATGATCTTTGAATAGTTTCCAGTAGCCTTTTTTATGATTAAAGAAATTGGGCCTATTTGGGGCTTCTAGATCCACTTGGCTGTCAGAAACTGATATTGTAAACGGTTTGTGATCATAGCACAACTCATCAAATGCATTTATTGATTGTATATTATTTACATTTATAAAAATAGCTTGATCTTCAGTGCTAGACTAAGCTCTGGTATTATACGGATGAAGAGTGAAGTTATCTGGATATAGTGAAGCAAATGGATTTGAATTGACAAAATTATAGATAGTATTGCCATTGTTATTATTATTGAAGCAGTTCCAGCTAGTGCGCTTCGATTGAAAGTCCCCATCTATCACCGAATTACATCTCAACCTGCCTAGCAACATGATATTATTTCTCGCTATCCAGTTTAACTTCAGTCCAAGGTATATGGTTTTTTTTATAAATAACTACTCTGCCTGCTGCTCTTTCACTAGGTCTATATTTTTGGGTTATTGGAAATTCCATGTTCTACAACTTCTTTATTTAAATATGGCATTGATATCAGCAATGATTTTTATCAATTCGGAAAAATTGTTTCATTGAAAAATGTGTGGAATAAAATTCTTCACAACTTTGTATCTTACGGTTTTTGATGTAAAATAAAAACTACGCGAGATAACAAGAAAAAAACATAAACTCAACATGGCGGATTAAGCGTACACAAATTTAAGGACAAGACTGTGAAACCTTCATTTTGACGCTGAAAGAGAACTTCCTATGTCAAAAAATTGGACCCTGAAATTTTTTCTATTTAAATGTCTCTATTGGCTTGGCTATGTAGCCGGGTATCGTATTTGATTTATGTTTGTTCCACGTTTCCTCGACCACGAAGATATCAATATCAAAATTTTTTAAGAACGAAAGTATTTCTCGCTTTTTATGCCACTAGCATTCTAGTGCAATAATTTCAAGTTGTGAAAGTTACAGGCGCTACCCATCTAGTTCAACAGCTAGCTCATTTATCGCTTGCAGTCTTTGGAAATTATTCTGACATACTTCAAGTTGCTCTTCAAGTCTAATCACTGATTCAAAACGCTTACCTATATCGCATAGGTTGCTGATGCCTTGGTATACGGATGGTAGGTCCTGGATATCCGGGGATGTGCCCGTTTTATTCTCAGCGCCATGTTTCCACAAAGAGGAAATCCTGTTCTGCGCTGTTGCTTCTCTCTCAATTGCTGTACTCCTCCCATATCTTCCTTGCATGCTACGCATCCTTTGTGATTTGCTGAGTGCTTTCCCTTAGTCACATGTAGCCCTCGTTTTTCCAGGTCATTTTTTATGCTTTCTGTTGTGAAATGGCCTAGCCCATTTTCGGAAGAGTTCCTGAAGAATTTCGTAGTCTTTTCGTAGGTCCGTGAAAATTTTCATTCTGGTAGATTCTCTATTCTTCTTGATTTCCGGGTCTCCTTTTGACACATCACAGATGAAGTTCAGAAGCCTGGGATAGTCATCGATGTATCGATCCAGAATTATCGGTGGTATATTTTGCTTGTCCGTCTTATTAGTTTTCAGCTTAGAGGTGCTCTGCATCGTCTTGTTTCCTTTACTCTCAGGTTTATCTTCTCTCGTCCCTTATTCAAGGAATCAGATTCAATAAAGGTGTCTGTTGAGAGGGGTTCAAACCTGTTTTTGAGTTGGATAGTAGATTTTTTCGTCCTCTCGTAGGGTTTGAATTTTTCTGTGGTCAAATCATCCCAGACACGAACTTCAAATTCATTTTGTGTCCTTATTTTGTTTGTCTCTGGATGCTTACCAAACGCCTTCACCCAGGGTGGCAAGCCAAACACCTTCCGCACTATGAGAGGAACGCGAGCCAAACACCTTCGTCTCGTACTTTATATAATTCACAATGATATTTCACAATGATACTTCCGCCACAAGTTTTCCTCTGATCATCATTGTCCGAGAAAGGAAAATCTTCAGAAGACACCCAAAAAAAGTGGGAAAAGTCGGATTCGCTAGGCGCGCCTACCGACTAAAACCCCTCCTTGACTGGTTACCAACCTAGCAGGTTATAAACTAAGATGAGATGAAAAAAAGGGACATCGAAAATGGTGGCCCAAGACAGTCATACCGCAAGGACACTCGCACATAAAGCGAAACATGGTGAATAAGAGGGACAGATCACTCAATTATTGCTGTGAGACGAGAAGACAGAGTCTTCTAAAGCGGCCGGAAGTTTAACTTGAATAACCTGCAAGTGAGTTGATGCATTGGTGATGGATGGGAGGGTGAATTCCGCAAGAGTTTGCTTGTTATGGATGAACCAAGGAATAGATAAAGCGGAACGGAGAAGGCGCATATAGGAGCCTTCAAGTTTGGAGAAATTATTGGAGGTTACAGAGCCCCAGACGAAAATTGCGTAGATGCGAATGCTCCTAATTATGGCGTTGAAGGCATGAGTTTTAGTGGCTCGAGAAACTGTGGGGTTTTCAAAGGAGGGTTTAAGTGAGGTAAAGGCTCCGTTGGCCTTATAACGGATGGCTTGGATTTGTTTAAACCAAGTGAGTCGTTTGTCAAAAATGAGCCGAGATATTTTTAAAAGAAACTCCAATTAATGGAAAAAGAGTCAACAAAGAGTTTAGGGGGAATTCACCGGCGACGTGAGAAAAAGACAGCTTCAGATTTAGATTTGTTCATTTCAAATCTCCATCTGTGGCATCATTCCTGGACAATTGGAATGAATTTGTTTAGACGTGACGAACAGTGACTGATGACCTTGAATGTATCAAGGAAACCAACACCATCAGCGTATTGAGCCGTCAGAATTTTCTCATCAACAGGAATGTCGTAAAAGATCACGTTGAAAAGGGAAGGAGAGAGTTTGGAGTCCTGGGGGACACCGTAGGTTATGAGTTCGGGATCCGATAAGGATTGAGGATGAGATAGTGAGGAAACTTTTACTTGATGAGTTTATAAATTAGACCACCATGCCAGACTCTGTCAAAGGCTTGCTCACAATTCAGAAGAAGCATGGATGTGTGCCTGCCCTTGTTAAGATTTTCGGCAATGTACTCAGAGACTCGAAGGAGTTGATGAGCTATTCCACGACGTTTGCGGAAATCGTGCTGGAAGTCAGGAAGAAAGTTGTTTTGCGAAACAAAGTCATCAAGACGGGGAAGAATAAAGCTTCCGGCCATTTTACTGAGAGTTCAGAGAAGACTGATAGGTCGGAAGCTGGATGCTGAGCTGAGAGGTTTGCCTGGTTTTGGAAGCAAAATTCCAACGGCTTTTTTCCAGGCTGAGGGAAAGTATTGTAACCGCATCATTGCGTTCACAATGTTGCAGATAGCCACGATGTGCTTGCGAGGAAGTTTTTTTAAAACATTTTTGCGGATGGAGACTATTCCGGGAGCTTCACATTTCCCGAGGCGCGGATTGTGTCGGAGACTCCTTCGGGAGAAGTGGGAATAAAGTCCGTGTCTGTGACAGAGAAATCTTGAGCGGTCCTAGAGGCATCATCGTTAAATTCAGCAAATTTGTCGTGGCTAGGAAAGGGGGAGCATTGATGTTCAAGGGAATCTGCGAAAATTTTTGCTTTTTCCTCGTCGAGAGAGAATAATTGACCGTCTTTGGCAAGAGGAGGAAGGAAAGATTCCCTATTACGTAGGGACTGGATGACTTTCCAGCATCTTTTGGGGTACAATTCAGCTTCGGCTATGTAGGAGTCGAAAGATGATGTATAAACAGTATGAAGAGCAGTTTTTAGTTGTCTCTGAACGGAATTAAGACGCTGGCACTGTTTAGAATTACGGTAGGACTGCCAATGTTTGCATGCTTGATTTTTCTTACGAATAAGAACGCGGGTAGCAAGCGAAAGTTTCGGTTTGCGAACAGAAGTGCAGTTTGCTGAGGTGGCGAGTAGGATTGAGTGGATTTGACAGCATTCAGGAGCAGAAGTTGCAAGAATATATTTGAGATGGAGATAATCGATTTTGGATTCTGTAGGAGGTGAGAGATGAGGAGAGCCCGAAAACATCAGGAGTACTGAGTTGTGGTCAGAACTGAGTTCTGGAAGAGATCGGGGTTCACAGTCAAAGACTATGTTCTTTGTTAAGAAGATGTCGAGGATGTCAGGTTGGAGATTAGGAGAGCTAGGGAAATAGGTGGGTCAATAGGAGAAGGTGGGAAATAGGAGAGCATTACCTCTTGTGTTATTCTTAGACGACCTCAGGCCTTGTGTTTGGCGTTAAGGACGCAACCAACCAGAGTGGGGCATTAGAAATGGAGAGATCAGGAATTCTGGGAATTGTAAGGAGAGGGTACGAAGAGGGCCTGAGGCGAGGTGGATTTCGACTCCAACTACTTCGCATGGAGAAAAGTTTGTGCTGATGGCTGAGTGGCGGAGAGTATTTCGAACAGGAAGCGCTACACTACCACCTTTAGAAGAAACCGATCTTTACTGTAGTAATGGAGATACCGTCGATTGATTTGTTGCTGAGAAGTAGAGACAGTTCTAATCGCTTTGGGACCGAGATGCCCTTAGCACTCCAGGTCAGAATAGAAAGTTTATTCTTATTAGCGCTGAGGGGTTGGTTGCTGGAAGGCTGCAGCGAAGGCAAAGAGGAAGTCCCGAAAAACCTGCTGAAGTTGCGGATTCTATAGAGGATCAGAAGATTAGGGATGAATTTGGACTTTGGGAGGAGGACGAGCTGAGATTGCGTCAGCAAAGGAGCGCTGGGAAGTAACGGGTTTGGATGCAGTACAGGGTTTAGGAAGAGGAGAAGGGTTTGCAGTGAGTTTGGGATTAGGAGTTTGGCGAGTTGAGATCGTCCAGGGTTCTTCCTCTAGATTTTTCTTCTTCTACACATTCACGGGCTAATGAGTATATATTTGTTTTTGAATCAAGAAATTTATGCGAGATGTTAAAATCTAGATATCACTTCTTGGACATTAATTTGTAATTTTTTCCTTCAGATTCTCGTGTTTTCTTGACCTGGTTTGGGTGCTCTTGAATCCGTTCGTGTCCGCGTGAGCTCTTTTGAATTGGACATAAAATTTAAGAGTTAAAAATTTTTTCAATCATATCATTCCATTCCATGAACCATCATAAGAACTGTTTTAGAGTTTAAGAGATTCATAACCCAATTTATGGAAAAAAGAAATTTCTCATTACCCTGAATTTCAAAACTTCCCCATGAACCTTTTTTGATATTTTAAAGAAGTTTTTGATCTTTCAAATGTACAAGAAAATTATCTTTATTCATATATCTAATTTTAGTACCATTTTCCTTCATGATAAATGGAATAGAAAAGAGATAAAAATAGGCCAAAGTGGGGATCCACAAACAAACTCGCACGCGACACGAGTTTACCTAATCAGGGAAGTCGTTTGACTCCACGAGCTCTCCTCGATGTCGATTGGCCCGTTCTCGTCACTTCATAGCCTTATTACGTGATATGTTCGTTTAGGCTCGGTACCTCTTACTTCGTCTTCTTCGATTGGCGCACTTCTCCCAAGCGAAAAAGTACGAGTAACTCTTAGAGTTCTCGGGTACCCCCGTTCTCTCACCACCTATAGAAACCAAAATTGATTACCTCCATCTCAAATATATTCTCGAAACATCCACTCTCAAATGCTGCAAAATTCAATCTACTTTTGACCTGGACGTAGCTGTAGAATCCCCGCTATTCGTCTTCTCATTCACAAGAAAAGCAACCTCGCAAGCATTAGCAGTCCTACCGTAAGCCCAAACCGCGCCAGCGTCTCAACTCCCTGCAAAGGAAACTAACAACTACTCATTACTCCGTGGATAATTTTTCCTTCGACTTCTACATAGCCGAAGCAGATTTAAATCCCAGAAGATGCTGGAAAGTCATTAAATCTCTCCGTAATAGGAAATCCCAACTCCCTCCATTGGCCAAAGAAGGCCAATCATTCTCTCTCGACGAGGAAAAAGCAAAAATTTTCGCAGACTCCCTCAAAGAACAATGCTCCCCCTTTCCAAGCATCGACAAATACGCTAGCCTTCACGATCACGTCTCTGAAACAGCCAAAAATTTCGCTGCCACAGGTGCACACTTTATTCCCACCTCTCCCAAGGAAGTCTCTGACTCTATTCGCTCCTTGAGAAATCGTAAAGCTCCCAGCAATGATACCATCAGCATTGAAGTACTCAAAACACTTCCCCGCAAGCACATCATGGCTTTCTGCAACATTGTCAACGCCATGATGCGATTACAATACTTTCTTTGAGCCTGGGAAGAGGCTATAGTAATTTTTCTTGCGAAGCCGGGTAAACCTCTCGGCTCAGCATCCAGCTTCCAACCCATCAGTTTTCTCTGTACTCTCAGTAAAAGAGCTCCTACAATCTTTGTTGACTCTTATCCAATTAATTGGTGTTTCTCTGTAAAGTATCTCGGCGTCATTTTTGACAAACGACTCACTTGTTCCAAACAAATCCAAGTCATCCGTTATAGGGCCAACGGAGCCTCTACCTCACTTAAACCCTTTTTCAATAACCCTACAGTTTCTCGAGCCACCAGAACTCGGGCCTTCAACGCCATAATGAGGAGCATCTGCACCTACGCGATACCTATCTGGGGCTCGGCAACCCCAAATCGTCTATCAAAACTTGACGGCCCATACATGCGCTTTCTCCGTTCCTCTTCGAACACTCCTTCGTTCATCCGTAACAAACGAATTCTCGCGGAATTTAACTTGCCCTCCATCTCCAATGTCGCTCGCACGCAAGCTGCAAAACCTCGTCTTTCAGTGGCTAATCAACCAAATCCCTCCATCAACTCACTTGCAAACTATGTGAGTAAAACCCCTGACCGCTTTAGGAGGCCCTGCCTTCTTGCCCCTCCGCCATAATTGAGACATTTGTCGCTCTTATTTTCCATGTTTCGCTTCAAGCGCAAGTGTCGTTGCAGTATAACTGTCCTAGACCACCGATTCCGATGTCCGTTTCTTATCTTATCTATTTGGTTTATAACCTACTAGGTTGGTAATCAGTCGAGGACTTCAGTCGGTAGGCGCACTATTCGAATCCGACACTACCCAGTTTTCTTATGGGTGTCTTTCTGAAGATTTTACCTCCTCGGCCCCATCAAACAGAAAAAAACAAAACGAAAAATGCTTTGCCTTCCATCAAGACCTATTTCCATCAAGGTTTGCATCAGACTGTTATTATATTTCAGTGCTGGAAACTTTGCATCATACCAAATCTTGATAAAGAGGATCTAAATCGGTTTTGTCACCATGTAAACTCAAAAAAATGCAGGCCCTGATGAGGTGAATAATATTTTCTCCAAAATGTCGACTCCGGAATGGGAGCATTATTTGTCCAATCTTTTCAACAAAGTTTTGAATACTGAGTGTTCCTAGTCTATGGTCTGAAGTCAACATGTTCATGTTACATAATGTTGGCGGTCAAAGAGATTTTCTTAACTACAGAGGTATTGCTCTTAATGATTTCATAACAAAGATATTCACAGCGTTGCTGCCCACTTGTTGCTCAGTGCTGTGTATCCATTTTAGTTTTGGTAAAAAGGACCCTTTATTTGTTCTTCTCTTAGAATTTAAACGAGCATTTGACTCAGATAGTCACGAGAAGCTTTAGAATAAGCTCCATGATCTAGCCCATAGTGGAAAGTTTATTGGAATTCTGCGTTCTTTGTATGAAAACGCCTACTTGTGGGTCAAAATTTATAGTTCTCACTCGAAAAAAGTTGAAGTGGCGCAGGGCGTCCTGCGGAATGACAGTTCCAATCCACTTTCATTCATTTTGTATATAGCTGATGAAGTTGAAATTCTAATGAAGCAGGTATCGAAGGGAGTTGGACTGTACGCTGATTGATTCCTAATTATGCTCCTGTTTGCAGACGACATCATAATTTTCGCTACTTTATGGTTCAATGTAAGATATAAAATAAGAAACCTAGATGAATATTATGCCATTCATGGTCTCGAGCTCCAACCAAAGAAGACGAAAATAGTTATTTTTCGTGAATCTAGTAAATTAGAAAAATCAAGGACCAATTCTTTAAGGAAGCTTCTCTGTCTAAATAGTGTGATATACTCTAAATAAAAGCAGAGTTTAGTCATGGGATGCGGTTTGAACTATTTTGAGCGAAATATTGGATGTGACTTGTTTACATGGAGCGGAAGTCTGGGCTCTGAGATATGTGAAAGATACTATCGTTGTTCAAGCCGGATTTTTCAAACGCCTTTTCTTTTAGCCTAGAAACATCTTTGGTCACTTAATTAAAAACAGGGATTGATCAAAGCGGCGCCAAAGCATTAACAAAAGCGTATAATTGTTGGATCTTCCTCAATAAAATAGGGGATGGTATATTGTCCAATATATATTTTGAAGTCTATGTGAATTAGATCAAATTGGTAATTCATAACAAGACGTTCAGCAGCTTGAGCCACTTGGGTGGCACAAGAGCAAACCTTCAATTTGAAACCAGCCTTACCAAATTACGATTTAATTTAGAGTCAAATAAGTCAATTAGGAGTCTCTTGTGAATCCGAAATTAGGCTATATTTCGAAGGTCTCTCAAATTTCATCGATGGTCACCAAATCCGCATCAAGAATCAATAGAGCGTTTATCAGATATTGGAACCATTGCTTATTTGAATGATCTCTTCATCTAGATTATACAAGCGCTCAGAAAAAGGTCCTTTATCATTCATCAGTAGCCTAAAGTCCAGTGCCTGATTGGCTGAGACTAGTTGTATGCAGCTTTATGAAGTACTGCGAAAACGCTCCCTTGAAAGGCTTCAGGAATTCACTGAGCTGGTGATATTAACTCTCTTTCCGCCTCTGCCCCTATCTCATTAATCAGCTTCTCCGTTCTTTCCTTTGCCGACTAACTTTCTATTTTTAGTCCCTCAGTAAAAACATTCGCCGTTCTATTCGTGTCAATATCACTATTCTACTCTTACTAAGATTTCGTACAATTGCGCGCGCAGTTCCCTAATCGTTTAGAGTACGGTGGCATCCCTACTTCTGGTCTATTTATTTTATAACAATTATGCATTCGGCACTATGATTGTAACATTTTTAATTTGCAAGCATTCAACAAAGTCATGAACATTCACTTATTTTCCAGAGTCGAATGAGGATGAATTACCCGATCTCCTACCAAACCAAATTATCATAGAAACGTACGATGGATGTCTTTTCGAAGGAAAATTTCATGTTTCCTTCACCGGAGCTTCTGGTATACCCAAATGGATGAGACCTGATGAAACACCTGTACCTCATGAGTTTTATAACATGTTCATACAGTCGCCATATAGTCACATTCACTATGTTTCAAATGCACCTCTCGTTCTGCATCATGTACACGAAGGCCATAAGCCTGCTCAGCATGCACCAATCTTTGCTGACGTCCGTATAGCAGTTCAGAAATATATGGCAGCTAAATCCTTCGAAATTTTTGATCCCAACAATCCATTTTCTATCTCCTATCCTCAAATGCGCATCTACATAACAGTACCTGGATCCTCTATCTTCAGCGCAGTTTTAAAAGATCGTCCTGTGCCAAAAAAGAAGAAAAATATTTTACCGTTTCTATTTAAAAATTAAATTTGAAAGGCGGTAGTTTGGATGGTACTTCATCACACCTCCAATCATTAGAATGTCTATTGTTTTACAATGAAATAAATTGTATGCGGTTTTTATATATGAAAACAGGGTAGCTTCTTATAGTAAGAGCAAAAAATGGGCATCGACGAACGCGAATCTAGCTACCTGCTTGCATTACTTCCCACTACATGGCTTCTCTTTTCGGGCTTAGAGATCGAAAACCTGATTCTTGGTACACTTTACAGGAAGAAGGCACCTTTGTGACTAGTGAAAACTAAGATACAGAATATAAAAGGTCTTGATTCTGCAACTGTAGGTTCAGAAATATTTCATTCAGAATCCACGTTTTTCGGCGATGCCATCGATATGTTAGTTTTCGCATTATATTGTCTCACAGACGACGTTTATTCTTTTTTATTCATTCAAGCTCCCGTGCGACCTCCTTAGCACTTCTTACCAGCCCTTCGCTATGAAAGGACATACTTCAGCAAGGAACAGCAGTATTTTTAGGAATGGAAACCAGCTCTCACACTGAATACTACGGTTGGCCGTCAACTGTAGATCCTTCATAGGTTTGAAACCAAATGTGGAGTAGTCAACGGTATCGGAACGCCAAATCTGGTAATACCTGTAATGAAAACGTACCCTGCTGAATAAAACATTCACACTTACATTATGATATCGTGTTTTTACTCTGAACTTATCTTGTACTAGTTTACCATTTACCTCTCATTTACGAATTGGTTGGAATGCCCTCTCTCCTTGGCTAACCATTTATCTTCCGAAGATGGCTTTTTACAGCCACCTCCTTTATCACTAAGATAAGGCTATGTTGAGATTCTTTGCAATTCAATTGCAATATACTCCTTTTTACTCCAAATTGAATAACTTCTCCTGAATCTTTACTAGCACTAGAATTCCTAAATATTCAGCAATGGCTTCATGAAAGTTCTCGCCACGTACTTGCACGACATGCACTTGCTGAAGTTCAATAATCTTCCTTATTTTCTAAGGGCGGAGTCGGATGATGCTTCCACAAATTTTGATGGGCTCACCATAGGAAAACTCTTTGGATTGCAAAGGACGCCTCTTCATTCTGTGCTATCATTTCTGTTTTTTTCGACGGACGTGGAAATGTGATTGAGGTAAAAGGCGGTGAAGGAGGTTATTAAAGTGAGAGCGTTGTGTGAACAGTGGATCGCTAAGATAGGCCAGCATATCTATAACGAGAAGCCCAGAAGGGGTCGACAGAGGGCAGCAGCAGGTAGATAAGGATGAAAATGGATCCAAAACCGATTATGACAAGGCTCAGTTTCCCACGCCTGTGAGGGTGGGGTGGAGAGAGAAGGAAGAGGGACTAGATGCGGAAAAAATTAGGAAAGAAAAAGTCTCCACCAGAAAGAAATTTGGAAAATGGAAAAGTAGATCTGGAGAGCCTGAAAAATCTCAGTACAGGACTTTGAGAGAAAACAGACCGAAGTCCAAAGGGCATGCAAAAGCGAGCGGTTGAGGGATAGGAGGAGACGAGTAAGGTTAGAGAAAAGTGGGAGGAATGGGATTTAGTTTGGCAGCAAGGGAAAGATCAGGTTTGGACACAGAGGATAACGAAGAGAAGCGGAAAGAAAGCTGGTATGGAGAAATTGAAAGGCACAGTAAGAAAGCTAGAATGGAAGTCTAAGGAGGTAAATAATGGGAATTAAGAGAAAAGAGAAAGAGAGAGAATGAAACAAGTCAATGAGAATGTAATCCTAGAAAATGTGAGTCTGAAATCAAGATCAAGAGGGAAAGAAAAATGGAAGTAGAAGTAGAAGATAATGATTCAGGAAGAGAAGAAGTGAAAAAACTGATGGGTAAAATTGGAGTCAATGTGCATTCGGAAGAGGTTAATGGGATGGGAAGGAAGAACATAGATAAATCAAGTGTATATATATATATATATATGTGTGTGTGTGTGTGTGTGTGTGTGGTGGAAGTGAGAAAAAGAATAAGTGGATATCTTGAAAAGGAAGAAAGCTTTATAGGGAAGGGAAGAAATGAGAGAAGAGGATATGACGTGGGAGGAAAGAAGAAAAAATTGGATGATGAAACAGAGAGCACGGAGTGAAAGGGAGAAAGGGGACAGAATAAAGAAAAATGGGAAGGTGTGGATGTGGGATGATAAGAAAGACAAATTGAGTGAAATCAATAAGGAAGGCCCTTGTGAAGGCCCTTGGGAACAAGGGCAAGAAGCAGAAACAAAAGATATCATGGAGGGGGTAATGAAAACGGAAGTTGATAAAAGAAACAAGGCGAAGGGACGGGGTTCCCAGATTAGTTAAGAGGGGATGTAGAGTCAAAGGGAGAAAAGGAAGAAAAAAAAGGTGAGACAATAGCGTTCTGGAATGTATCTGGGATAATGAATAAAGAGAGAGAAGAACTAGGGATATTCCGGAATGTGTGGGGTTAAAAAACAAGTACATCGATTTCTGGGAGAGATTAAGAAAATGGAACGTAGTATTGACGAGTGAGACGTGAGTGAAGGAGAAAGACTGTAAAGGGATAGAAAAAAAGTTACCAAGAGGATATGTTTGGAAGGTGCAAGAATCAAAAAAGGAATATGAGAAAGGGAGAGGGATGGGTGGCATGGTATCAGGGGTGAGAAAGGGTCTTGTGGTATAACAGGGATCGGAGGATGATGGCAAAATAAAGGACGGAGTAATGACGGGAAGAATTAAAGTGGGGAAGAAAAAGTAAAAGGTAGTATGTGTTTACAGGAGAAGGAAGGAGGAGGAGGGACGGAAAGTCATAAGGAGGTGGATTGAGGAAGACGGAGAAGGGCTGGCATTGATTGGGGTTCACCTACGTGCATGGACTGGAGATCAAGGAAGAGAGATATGGTATGAAGGGGAGGTGGCGTTCATGAGGAAATCGAAACATAGAGAAACAGATTGAGAAGCTAGGATACTTATGATTTTGATAGGAGAAGCAGGGTAATTCATCTGCAATCAAAAAACTAAGGGAGACGAGGATGCTGAAATAATATTCTCAGGAAAAGGGGAGACCGTAATAAACTAAATTTCTGCAGAAGAAAGGGTAAGAAAGCTAATGCTGGAAATGGAAGTAGGTAATGAGATTAGCTCTCAGCACTTCCCGGTGATAGCAAAACTAAGAAAAGGAGGCCATAGACATTCTAGAGGTAATAAGGGAAGAGGGGAAGTGAAGAAAGAAAACATAGGGCGCTTGGGGAGAGAAAATCTGGAGCAGGGAAGACGTAAACCAGGCAATAGAAAGGATGGAGAGAAATGAAGCGACATGAGGAAATGGCTTAGAGAATGAAGCTCTTAAGTATGGGGGGGGGGGGGGGGGAAAAAGGTAGGGGGTTATGGAGGGATAACTCGGAGGGCGGGGGGGGGCAGAATCTATGCAGAAGGGCCCAGAAATGGGGTGGGGGGCAAAGTAGAA
>WSXT02226130.1:0-16563 GCA_011762715.2 Neuroterus valhalla | reverse complement strand
AATAAAGAAAGATTGAGAAAAAAGTCAGAGAGAAAAAATGTTTCGTTTTGGGAGCCTTACAAGATGGTGAATACAACTTTTTGGATTTTCTCAAAAAATCTAAAATTCGCATTTTGATCGCACAACAAATAGTGAAAAATAAACTGTGAACTCGATAACTTTCCAAAAAATGATACAATAATTATAATGGTCCTTTATACAATATAAATTATAATATGAATAGTTTCATCCATGTTTATTCTTTCATATAGGGCCATATATTCGAATGAGAACGCCAGTCATTGAAGAGTGGCCTCTACCATTATACCGATTGCCCTGGTTTATTTCGAAACAGTGCCCAATTTTAGAGTCTTTAGAATAGAATATTTCCAAACAATATTTAACTTCATTTTTTGTAGTGTTTTGTGGGATTATTGCCTAAGTGGATGGAGTAATGTTAAATAGTATAGGTTTGTAAATAAGTCAATTTGTCCAAGATTGCAGAAACATTCCGTGAATTCATGAGTTCCGCAATATTTCCTGGTTGTTTCAACATGTTTTGAAATATCACACGGTCGCTGCCGAATTCAAGAATTAAATGTCTTTCCCAAATTATCAAATAGGCGATTGGCAAGAAGTCAAATATTTATGACAAGAAGATAAACGAAAACAAGGAGTTGGACAAACGGACTTACAGAATTATCTAATCGGGGTATCCTAATATAGCTCGAAATGATGATACTGAAAGATTAAAAGGTTTTTTTTTATGTGTATTAGAATTTTGCAATTTGCTGAATGTTGCGTGTGAGGACATGCGGCTGTTATAAAATAGAAGATTTTCAAAAACCTGTAAAAGAAGTATCCCAAACAATTAGGAATACGTTCTTGTTTGGGAAAAATAACT
Organism: Neuroterus valhalla; assembly: GCA_011762715.2. Taxonomy (NCBI): domain Eukaryota; kingdom Metazoa; phylum Arthropoda; class Insecta; order Hymenoptera; family Cynipidae; genus Neuroterus; species Neuroterus valhalla. The sequence continues at coordinate 15,680 of WSXT02226130.1, read as the reverse complement.
ATTTTTATATGCATTTTAAAATATGAATTTTTAAACACCCTCTCATTTTATATAAAATTACTAAACAGGACAGAAGATTGTATAAAGGATATCAAGCAAACATAGTTAGCATCATCAACTTGAACGCGACTAGGCAAAAAACTTGTGAGACAAACTTTGCATTTATTTTGAAATTATCAATCCCAAAACTTTTATCTCTTATCTACGGTTTAAAAATGTTTGATAAAAAATGAACAAATGTCTCGTCATGCATCCGTCTAAAACAGGAAATCCAAAATGGGAAAGAACCAAATATTGTATATGTTTGACATCTACACCGGGTATTTATTATTAACCCGAAAGTTATTCTGAAAAAAGGTAGTCCTTATTTTAATTTTAACCCTGGGTTATATTTTGTAACTCCAAGTTGTTATGCTTACAAGATCTGTTTACAAAAATTCAAGGATAAATGAAAATGGATTCAAAGAAATAAAATAGCGTGAAACCTTCTCCAGAAATCACATATGGAAAAATGAATTCACATTTGTGGAAACGAAGTCGGACATTTAGAAAATAGCTATCCTGTCTAAGGGATGAAAATTTCACTTCCTTTGGTGAAGGAATAAATGGTTTAAAAATTCTGAAATGTAGTAGGTGGCCTACTATTCAATACGTGAACGCGTTGACCATATCAGTAGTAGCAGTCCACGCTTGGTCAGCCCGCTGAGATTACTCTGGTTTGACGGATGCGGCTACAGAGCATAGTTCTGGGATTCGTTTCCCAGGAATGTTAATGCAAAGATGAACAATTGAAGAGTATATCTATTATTTGTAGCTCAAATTTTTTGGAAAATAGAAAAATATCGTTACCTTTAGTGGACAAAAGAAAAAAACGTTGGAAAAAATGTTTGAGTCTTTGACAACTGTGGAGGCCAAATTGAGAATCGAATCATTTAAAACAGGATTGTTCGATAATTTTCGATGACTTCAGATACAACATTAGATCCAAAAGTCTCGAATTATTTTTCTTTTTTGTGCGAGCACTAAGTCAGTATCAAACCTAGCAATACTAAATGATCGCAGTGACAATAAAACGTCGAATACAACTGAACCGACAATGGCTTTTTTGAGTTACACCTACCCTGCAAGGAATTGCGGCTTAATGGGACAAAAAAAATTATATTCTTGAGAAATATTTATAACTTAAAGCCCACCAAAAACTCTAGAAATATAAAAAATCCACTTGAGAGAATTACTCGTATCTGTGAGGTAGAAGTTTACTATACAGGCTGTCCCAAAACGTACATGCATATATTAATATGTTAATAGGACGGAAATCAATTATTAAAATTGACTATTCAACCATAGGTCTACGATAATTAGATTAGGCGCCAATCAGAATTCAAAACCGTCATTCAAAAAACCGTCTCGGCCTACCCTTTTTGCAAAAAGTAGTAGAAAAGGAGGAGCCAAGGAAAAACATTTCGACAAGAATATCGAAAAAAAGTATCAAAATCCATGGCTGGTTTATGAACTCATTCTTCGTTTTAGAACCCTTTACAAGCCTTCTTTGTTCACTTTAAAATTCAGTAAAAGAAGTTTACGAGACAAAAAATTAAAGATCAAATAAAATAAATTTCACGTACAAATATAACTGAAAGAAAAGACTGGCGACAAAGAAAAAGTATTATTACATAACAAATATCAGCGATGCAAAACATGAACCGACTGTACAATTTCATGATTTAGTAAAATCAAAGAATGACAATGTTTTCCAAAAAATATGAGAAAAATAGATAGAGAATTTTTCAAATTATAATTATTCTAATAATATTATTGAATCGAATCTATAAAGTCATGTTTGACATTCAAAAACACGATGAGACCAGATTTATATGTTCCATCTCATCAAGACTTTGCTTATATAATATATGAGTAAAATAATCTTGAGGAATTAGGTCAAGACGAGTTCAGCTGCTGATCTCAAGTAAGAGCATATGTGTATATTTACAAAAGAAACATTTTCCTAAGAGGATAATACAACCCATGAAATTTTGTTTTTCATCTCATTTCGACACTTCAGAAATTTTTATTTGAGTCATCCAGATTTGCTTTATTTTTCTCTTTTCAGTGTCGTAGCCTACTTTTCTCAAGAGATAAGAAATGGACCAGATAGCCTATTCTGTGCCATTCCTGGTGGCCATATAGATAAGAATCTACAGCCAATGAAATAGGTTGGCTATGTTTTCCTCAGAAGTGATGAAAATCAGTATATATAATAATCATGATCGAGTTTCGCTTACACGTATCGAAAAAAAAATCAGTGAATGTTTCTCTATGATTTCGTATGCACGATCAAAAATGCAGATTCTTACAAGCACTCAGCTGCTCATAATCCTGGGATTCCTCTATTTTCAAAGTACGTCCAACACTCACCCAATTCTTTTTTCAAAAGCATCCAATTTGAATTTGTGCATTCTCAAAGTGTTAAAAAATTGAGAGTTTTGTTATCCACAGGAAATGGAATCTAAAATACAGTGTTCGATTTTCACCTCTGTATGCTTATTCTTGTAATTTTGAAGAGATATTTCAATACGAAACATATTTTACCTCGAGTATTTGAGCACACATTATGAGAGAATATTTCGTCAGAGTTCTAAATATCGAGATTGAAACGAAAATGTTTCTCCAATTTTTCGATAAAAAAATTAGTAAAGCAATAAATGTGCCAGAGTGTTCCTGAAAAAAATCCTTTTCTAATGATTGAAAACGGTTCTTGATTCTTTGAAAGTATGACTCGACAAAATCAATTTTGGTCACTCAAGGAAGCCAATAAGATAATTCTATGATCTGCCTGAAAACTGCTCATGCAGAAAAGTTATTCATATCCGAATGAAATAAGTAGAGACTTTGCTATTTAATATTTCTTCTCATCTCTTATTGATTGTCTGGAAAATAGTATTTTTTGATTTTCAAAAGTGCTTTATTGTGATTTGAACGAAAACTATTCGTCATATTGAAATATATTCAACAGTAAATTTGTAGATTTCTTTGAGGTGAACGATTCCTATAAGTACCATTTATTTTTTTCGCATCTCGCATAGTTTTGCTGGAATATGAAGTTTTTGATTTTTTGTATCAATTTTCACGACTTGAACAAAAACTGTACATCTTTCGAATAAAATAGGTTCAAAAATCTCTAGATCTTCTTAAAATGAATAATTTCGGTCCCCAATTTTTTCCTGCACCTCGCATAGTTTGGGCGGAAATGCGCATTTTTATTTTTTAAAAAGCTAATTCGATGGATTAGGCCAGAATCATTAGTAAAAAATGTCTGGTTAACGAACTCGAACTTTCTTTTCATGCCTTAAAAAAGTATGTCCAAGCAAAATTTAATATAATCATTCTTTCGAAAGTTATCGTGGCTACATGTGAATAAATGTCTGAGTGGACAAGGGTGTTCAATTCGTGAATTATCTCAAACATCCATCGAACATGTATCAGACCTTTTATTATATATTATTCAAAAAATTTTACAACTTCTCGGTTTCTGTACCTATTTTTGAAGCTCCCAAGATATGTTGAAATTCTGGGACCGCAACAAGTCACATGCGGCAGGTCTCTTTGCGATAAGTCTCACCTGCAATCACCTTGCAATCATTATTCCAAAAGCGCTTTACTTCGATAACGTTCTAATAATTCTTGTTGAAATAAAGTATGTCAGTTAACCAAACAGAGAATTCTAATTCAGAGTTCAATTGACTGACTGGATTTAAATTACAAAAAAGTTGAATCTCTCCCGAAAAAAACTAGAATGCACAAACCTTTACACTTCGAGTTGCATAACTTTTAGAAGCTTCATCCGAATCCAGTGAAAACGATATGATTCTCAACAGAATAATTGCGTTTTTTCTTAACGCGCGGTGGGAATGCAGATGTTTCGAAATCTCCAAATAATTTTTAAGTGTTTGAAAAGATATCAATATTATTATAAAACTTGATAAAATTGACTGAATTAGCAGAATGATTGAAGGAAATTGCTTAGAATCTTAAACTGAATTTTAAGTACCTTCGATCATCCTGTATTACAATAAACTTTTTAATTCGTTTGACTCAATTTTATTTTATTCGTAGTTGCCATTGTTGACCTACAGTTGTTAGAAATTGTTCAAATCTTGAATTATATACTGTTTCTAAGCCAAAGGACTGGATCTCGATCCCTCATACTTCCGTGTATGGAAAGGCTTCGTGTATGAGAAAAAAAATCTGGGGTTCACTAGTTCGCTTTGAGTGATAACTGCCTAATGATGCAGTTACAAAAAACAATACAAACGTGCATAAAATTCAGGCCGTTCTATGGCTTCAGCACAAAGAGTGTATTCTCATGACTACCCTCGCTCACATTGTTAAAATCTGATCAAAGGTATTATGTTTTATAACACTCATTTGATTTTTACTTTATTTTTAATTTTTAACGTTAAAGGTTTAGAAAAGCTATTTCCAGATAATGCCAGAAGGCTGCCAGGTAGTTTGTGCCCTGAACTTTCAAAGGTGGATTTAGGCATAAATCAATCGATTCTACGTATTTAAAACTGCACTTTTTATTGAAAGTCATTTTCAACAAGGTAATGCCAAAGATGGCCGCGCTATCGCGGCCGATCATCTTGTTCGGTAAAGTGGCAGAGTAAGGGGCAACAGTGGGTTCCAGGTCAATGATAACACCCGTCATTTAATTTCAAACCATATAATATGACATTTTCCTACCCATAAATAGTACAGCCAATCCTACTCTTATCTAAAAAACAGGACAACATAATTCTGAGAAGTTTAGATGATTTACAACGAGAGAGTAGCCATTAGCGTTCATATAACAACAGTTTCACCGGGATTTTCTACAGTCACCTGAAGACCTATAGACTCGTGACGGGTGGCCAGTATACCACCATCTTCGACTACTTGACGTCGCGGCGTCCCCACGACCGAATTCACTTTGTGCGTACAATCACACCCTCCCTCATTCTTTGACAACAAAGTTACTCCAGTCCGGGTGGGCTGAGCCCTTGAACAGTAAAAAAATTCACTGACTCGAATAAAATTCACCAGTGAACAGGGCGAGGAAATTACTGATGCCTCCTTACTCGCTGTCTACCGGTCCAGCAATCCGACAGAAAAAGGTCACACGTCGTGATCAAGTGGAAGAGAAAGATACTAACCTGCAAGCCTCCTCCGGCCCCTCATGAATCCTCTCCTGGAAATTTTTATAATTTTTATTTCATCCAATTCTTTTCCTTACATGGCGACCGATCGTTCCTCCCCGCGGAATTAGAGATCCCATACCACATAAACGAGGTAGCATGGGCGGATAGATGGAGCTGCGCCTGCTTGCTTACGGCGGCCATCGCCATGCTCCTCTCTACGATTCATGTTCGAATGCCGCGAAATACAAAATGCCGAATACAGCTGAAGTGATTTCTTGAGTGGATAATCCATTAAAACTGAAGCGAATCCTTGAGTGGATGATCCATTAGAACTGACGCCAATTTTTGAGTGGATAATCGACTCTGGACATCCTTGAATCAGTAGAAATGTCATCCACCAAATTATCCGGAATCCCTCAGCCTCTCGATGGTGATTGTTTCTCAGGAACGGCACCTAATCAGATCTGATTTTGTGGGTGTTTTTTCCCAAACCGCGCCCCCCACCCGTCACAAGTCGAACATTTAATACAAACAAAAATCCAGGACTAAGTTATAAGTTTAGAGATCAAATAACAAGAGTTCCGTTGTCTTGCGAGTATCTTGGTTCTTCGTGGAACCACATCCTAACATATCAAATCGTGTTTCGGTGCTAGTGTTACCCTTATGGTTCATATTGAGTTTAGCAGATGATTCAAACATATTAATGTAATTTACATCAATCCGAGTCTGAGAGAGTATCAGTATCCAGCCTATCTAGCCATTACTGATCATTCGGGCTGCTCACAGTGAGCCTTGCAGCTGATTCGTTGTTCAATATTCTTTTTCTTAACGAATTTACTCTAGTTTAGGATAATTTTATTTCATTTCGCGTCGGTGTTCAAATACTGCGTCACAGTTTATACACATTTTTTACACGTGATTTTGTTTTTCACAAAATTAGGTGCAGATGGATTCTTTGTTATGAACGAAAATACTATTTTTGTACAATTGGCAGATGGAAATAATTACGAAGGATCTATTAGTCCAAAAGATGTGATACCTGACTGGATGAGAGTTGGCGGAAGACATTGTCGTCAGGATTTCCCAATTTTTATACACACAACATTGGACAATAGTGAACGTAGTCACACTGGTTTCTCTGTTGCTCTTCTTAGGAAAGTAAATAAGCCACCCAAGATTCCACTGCATCCTTCTGTTACCAAAGGTCCATTTTACGCTGAACTCCGTTTCGGAGGTGGACTCACAAAACAACATTATAAAGCCTTTTCATTCCAAAAGTATGATCCTCCTCCAGATCAAGAGGGTGTCCCGGTCTTGCCACCTATTAACCGAATTTATATAAAAATACGAAAAGACGCCATCTATTCCGCACCTTTACAACACGATATTGACTCAGATAAGTACAGGCGTATCCTGGACGAGCACCGTAGAAATGGAGGCCATACTTCTCATGATGAGGATATAACTGCGGAATCCCAGGGATTTAGCGTGAGACCTCGATAATTTAAACTGTCTCAGCGACCAGAAAATAACTGAATATTCCAGAAATATAAAGTAGTATATTCTGTAGTAAAGAGATCATGATACTCCCGGTATATCCGGTGCATACTTAAATGTATACCTACTGAGGATACACTACTATGCTCCTCATTTTAAATGTATGAGAGGGTTGCCTCCAAATTATTCTCATTATATTTTAATATACATTCCCAGAAAAACCGATTTATATATTCCTTCTGAGCTGTATTTGATCTTATAGATAAATAAACTCATAATGCAACATCATAGTTTTTTTATATGTTCCGAAAATTCAAGCATTCCGCATTCAAACGCTGAAATAAAAGTGCAGCTTTTTGGATTACTAAGACAAAGAAAGGATTTATGTAGAATGACAATTTTATGTATTATTGTCTGTCTTAAGAATATAAGATTTGGAACCTTGTTTGAAAGATTTTGTTGGTACCAAGATGATTTCAGGGCAATTCGATCTCAACAGATTTATCAGAAAACTGAGTAAGTTAGACCATTAATTTTTCTATCTGCAGCAAGTGAAAATAAGAAATAAGAGCCTTTGTTAAAGCTTACTTTCCATACAAAGTTGTCGAATTTTCCTTCAGTATCTGTGGTTCTTTGAGAGAACGAAATTTCTCTGTCATATATACGACCGTATGAGCAGTTCGTTAGTTCATAAAGGTATTGATAATGGAGATATAATATACAACGTGTATGTAATGTATAATCAGAATATTACATGATTATAAATTCGGAACATATTGTTGATCAGACGTCACTTGTTAACTCAGTTCAGAGATTTATAACCAAGGTTGAAACCTAAGTTTTTAAATGGTTTTGACCTGATGGAAAGATCTCCATCTTTGGAACCCATTCACCTCACACAACCAAACCAATATGATCGGATTTGGACAACTTATTAACAAAACGGATGTAGGTGATGAGAACTCGTTCAAGGTTGAAATGGAGGCCGTTGGAGATCTGGTTATATATTTCTAGAAAACATAATCGAAGCAATAATTATTTATTATTTATCCAAGCTTCTACGGAAATGATACGCGACACTGTAGACGAATTGTCCCCACACCGACTACACAAGTGAAGGTCTTGAGGGTTCTACGTGGAATAAGTCAAACATGTCCTTCCAAAAAAAGTCCTGTTGTATCTCTAAACTGGAGAAGTAAATTGCTTGGAATTTAAAGCGTATGAGCAAAAAATTTGACTGTGCTCGAAGTTTTTTTTTGAAAATAATATGAAAATACGTTTGATAATTACAAAATAATACAAGACTCAAGGCTGTGTCTAGACTCTAGGAAAAATTTAAAAACTTCAGAAAAGGGGGCCCAGCTTACGGAGAATAATGAAATAATAATTTCGAATTTGAACAACAATACGCTCGATGTCAATAAATGGAAGAAATTCAAAATCAAATGATTGTGAAGCAGTCGCTTCAGAAGTTAAATTTAAAATAATTGAGAGCCAAAAAAAAAAAACGGGTTCCCCCACCTAATCGAGGACACTCTTTTGATATGTGAAATAGGACCCCTTAATGAAGCGTTCTCGAAAAAAAAATTGGAAAAAGGAATTTTTCGGGAATTTCACTCATTTTTCCGACGCAATGCCTGGACTACATTCTATTGCATATCTTGGGGGTTCAGAACAACCACCTAAGTTTAGAGGACATGTACCTGCTGGTACTAAAGGCCCAGTCTACGTCGAACTGCGTCTTGGAGCTAAAATGACAACACAATATTATACAGCAAGATCTTTCCGAGTGTATAATCCTCCTCTGGATCGATCCTACAGAGGCGTTGTGCACCCGATTAACCACGTTTATATTCTGATGTCAGATTACACCATCTATGCGGCACGCTTGATAAGAGATGATCCATCAGAGCAGAGGCGGCGTCTGTTAGAAGATATGGAAAGACTTGCAGAATCCTCATCCCATAATAATGATATTGATATGAGTATGGGGGATCCTGAAATAACACCTCGATAATCAGCAGTGCTGCTGGGCTGAAAGAATAGAGATTCCTAGGAATATCAAAAAGAATATCCTGCACCGAAGGAATTATTATATTCCTGAGATATGAGGCGTAGACCGAAATATAAACCGTCAATCCACTATAAATTTTGTGATTCCATATGTTTGAAAAGGTCCTATAAAAATACGTAAATGCCAGCCGGTTTTCCCAGGTGAAAAAATGGGTTGAAAAGCCTGATATGGTACACGAGCGAAATCTTTTGGAAAGTGGGGCTTGTACCTCGAATAAGAGCGGTGAAATAGCGCCATAAGTTTTGCAGGTTGGGAATCCCTAGCCAGAAGCGATCGAACGTCCCGGAAAATTCATCCAAAAAACCTGATATGGTACACGAGTAAAACCTTTTGGAAGGTGGGGCTTGCATCTCAAATAAAAGAGGTGAAATAGTACCAGAAGTTTTTCAGGTCGGAAAACCCTCGCCAAAAGCGATCAAAAGTGCCAGAAATTTCATCTGAAAAACCTCATGTGGTACACGCGTGAAACTTTTTTTACTACATTTATATGGTCTCAATTAGGAGTAGTGTGAAAACGCCAGAAGTTTTTCAGGTCGAAGAACCTCCGAAAAAACATGAAGACAATCTACGTTTATGGGAAATGAAAAGTTTCCGAGTTCGGCTTGAGCCATGATTGTTTTTTGTTGCTTTATTCAAAATATGTGTTTCCGCTACACAAAAATAAAAAAAAATCATTAGGTAACGATGAAAACTAGCTGAAATACAATCATTTTGTATCGCGCTTGCGGTATTATACTGCTTACTCATTTTCTGCCGTTTCGAGTCACCAGTGCCACACGGAACGGGCTTCAAGTGTTCGAAGAAAAATCTTGTTATTCTGTGATTTCGTGTCAAAAACGGACAGGATGACATAGAGGAGATTTTTCAAGTTACGTTAAATCGTTGTTTGCTTCCAGATTTGCATTTCGAAGAAGTATTTTCAAGAGATTGAGAGTAGAATGTGCACGTCAAAAATTTTTTTCCCTTGTAATTCAGGAATATACGTAGTGAATTCTTTTTTTGCCTGGAAGTGCGCGCGCCAAGATATATCGTTTTGATCGCCAAAAATATCAAATTTTTTATTCCTTCAACAAAAGCTGCTCCGAGTTGCCCCAGTACGCGCCACATGCCATGCCGAAAAGATCCGCATTCAAAATGAAAGTAATTTATTAAGTGACGTCCGAATATACCCTTGGGAACGTTTGAAATATGCTGGACACAATACAAAGGGTGTCCAAATTGAATTTTACCGTTATATGAAATTACGATATTTACCGGTTCAAGTATTCAATTTTCTCATCATAAAATATAACGAATGAATGAATAACATGAAAAAACTATAAATATATAAACAATATATATATGTAACAGAAATAAATGTAAAGAAAACATTTTGAAAGAAAAGCGACTTCAGAATAATAACTTCGGATTTTTGGCGTCGGAAGTTTGTAAACTGGGAAAGGAGGCAATTCATTTTTCACTCCGTTTTTGACAAGATTCAATACGCAGGTCGTAAAAATGAAAACGTCTCAAAATTTTCGAATATGTGGAATCCTTCAAGGACCTGAATCTTGAAAATGAAATCACGACTTTGGGAACGAAGTTTCTCGGTGTACCAAATCATTCTTTTATCATTTATCAACTTCCGCGAGAGGCTTGGAGAATGGTTCTTTTGAGCTTAAAATGCACGCCACTCCTAGTCTAACATTTTGAATTTCGAACTTGGGATATCATTTTTGAAATAACGACGCAGAAAACCCTTTTGTTCTCCTTTTTGTGAAAGACAGTAGAAAATTTTGGAAAATTCTTTACCATTTTGGGTCCGCCATTTTCGATTTCAAATTTTCAATATCATTTTTGAAATCAGCGACCAAAAAAACTCCTTTGAACTTATTTCCGTGAAAAACAATAGAAAACTTTGGGGAGGTGTCCGCTAATTTTGGTCCGCCATTTTTGATCTTGAATTTTCAATATCATTTTTGAAATTAGCGACCAAAAAAACTCCTTTGATCCTATTTTCGTGGAAAGCAATAGGAAACTTTGGGGAAGTGTCCGCTATTTTTGGTACGCCATTTTGAATTTTGAATATCATTTTTGAAATCAGTGATACAAAAAACGCGATATACACACTCGAGAAGTCATAAATACCAACTTTTTGAGTTTTGGCCACGTATTTGGGATCTGGTACCACAATGCACTAGTACTGGAAACTTTCCTATGTGATTCTAACAAACCTACGGTGTTCGAAGACTACAGCATGACTGAAGGATCTCTCAAATGGGGCCAGACACCTCTCAATTAAAAGAAGCTTTTTACATTCTCATTCTGAATGAGCAGGTATTGGTTTTATGTGAAAATTTGCTTTTGCGGATTTGATGAGATCTCCACGTTTTGAGACCCTCTGAGTCAGAAAAAATGGTTTTTACGAAGGTGTCTGTCTGTCTGTAGTCTGTAGTCTGTAATCTGTGTACTCGATAACTTTCGAAAGAATGATCGGATTGGATTGCCCTTTGGCACACATTTTGAGGAATCGAAAAGACAGGACGAGTTCGTTAACCAGCTATTTTGGATGAAAAATCAAAGGGGGGATTTAAAAACCAAATGCTCAAAGCATTTTGAGCATTTTTGTTGAATTTTTCCCCAAGATTCAAACATTGTAAGTACTGTAATAGTCAGAGAGCAAAAATGTCATATAATCATATTCGATCGTGCTTTGGCATTCATTTTTAGAGACCAAAAATACAAGTCGGGTTCATTAACCAGCGGTTTTGGATCAAAAATAGAAGAGGGGGAGCATTTTGAAAAAATGTTTGGATTTCTTTTTCCAAGACTGAATTTTCAGCCAAATAACGCAAGATTTGAAAGAAAGTCAAAGAGCAAAAATGTTTCTTCTTGGAGGCCCTACAAGATCGTGAATACGGCTTTTTGAATTTCCTCAAAAAATCTGAAATTCCATTCTTGGTCGCACAAAAAATAATGAAAACTAATCTTATTCGTAAAACAACTGTCGTTCAAACATCGCTAATCGATTTTAGTTATAATCTTACATAACTAAACTGAAAATCAATTGAATATTCTTTTCCTAAAATAATTACGTGTTTTTTTTTATTTCTCACAAAATAAGGTGCAGATGGTTACTTTACTATGGACCCCAACAATATTTATGTGCAAATGGCGGGAGGCACTTTCGAAGGATATTTGGGTCGGCAGTCTTCTCCACCTGAATGGATGGATGCTGGTTGGGCACATGTGCACGATGGCTTAACCGCTTACATACGCGTGGCCGGTGGTTCTCATGCACTTCTTCGAACTTCAGATAAACCAGCTAAGATAAGAAATGTGCCTGCTGGTACTAGAGGTCCAGTATACATTGAACTTCGTTTGGTAGAGGAGTATTATACAGCAAGTGAATTCCGAAAGTACACTCCTCCTCTGGATCGATCCTTTAGAGGCGTTTCGCACCCTGATAATCACATTTATATTGTAACGTCAGAACACATAATTTATGCGGCACCCTTGGTAAGAGATGGAGAATCAGAGAACCATGGGAGTCTGTTAGAAGAGATGGAAAGATATAGAGAGGCAGGCTCATCATCCAGTCAGCATAATCTCGACATTGATATGACTTTGAGCGAAAAAAGAGTAAAACCTCGATGATCCAAAGTGCTTCAGCGCTAAGAGAACGAAGATTCCCAGGAATAAAATAGTAATGATAATAATAATAATGATAGTAATAATAAAATTTGGTAGCTCTAAAAAAGCATCCAGAGGTGACCTAAGCTGCCTTCAACAAACTCTGCTGCTGTGTAATGACAACATCATTATGAGACGAACTTTATATCACACCAATAACTTGATGTTGTGCCTGCGAAAATATCTGCGCAACAAATTTCGATCTTTGTTTTTAAATTTTTTTATTTTTAACATCTTGACTTAATTAGGCACTCGACTTAGTCCGTGGCTGGTGATAAATTACCGGGCAAAAAGACCCGAGCATAATTTTTGACGAGATAATAATGATAATAATGAAAATAAATCTTTACTAAGTTGCCAATCAAGACACAAAATGGAATGGGAACTTTTTAAACTAATTATAATTCGCATTCAGCAGAGAAGAATTCCTGAAAATCATTCCTTCAATTCAAAATTGGTCACAATTTTAAAGTCTTCTCTTCCTAATTTTAAATATAGAAAGTACTTCAATCAGTTTTTAGAGTTGAAGTAGTATTCTGAGGAAGAAATATTTCTGCAATATGATAGGAAGCTTCTTCACATTGTCAATTGCGAATTCATCCTGTTTTAGTTCAAAAACCAACTATTTGTTTGAAATTCGAACTTTTTTGTTGAAAATAAAATTTTCTTGTTGAAGTTGCATTATTTTGATTCAAAATTCACTTCTGGTTGATATTGTAACTACTTTGTTAAAAATAAATTCATCTTTTTTTAGTGTAAATTCAAGATTTGATTTTTGATATTGAAAATGGAACTAATTCTTCGAGAATGTATGTACTTCGTGTAAAAATTGCCTTTTTTGTAGAAAATTAACCTTTACGGTTTAGAGTTCATCTTTTTAATTAAAACTCATCTATTCATTTGAAGATGCATTATTATACGTGGAAATTCATCAGTTATGGTTAAGGGGGAACGCCACTGTGACGGGTCTGAAAAAAGCCGATTTTTGTGATTTTTTTCTCGTAAGAAGGGATGATCGTTTAAGGACTAGACGAAAAGCAATTTATTAGGTATGTATTCAACTATGTTGATGTAAATTTTTATTGAAAAACATTGAAAATTCACAAAGTTATTTAAATAATTGTAACGACATGAAAAAAAAAATGACGTCATCTGGTGGTAGCGATACAGCCATGAATTATTGTCTGATATCAAAAAACCAAAAATAATAATTATCTGCATAATAGTTGATATCGTTGCACGTAGCCGATTTTCAAAATCCTGAAAATTACTATTTTTTGAGACATTTTGAAAATAAAAAAAAAATGTCGAAAGCACAAAAAAAAAATTCAAATCGTCACCATTTTGTGAGAAAAATCATTTTGAAAAAACGGCTACATGCAACGATAGCCACTATCGTGCAGATTAATAATATTTTTGGTTTTTTGATTTCAGATAGTAATTCATTGCTGTATCGCTGCGACTAGATGACGTCATTTTTTTCATGTCGTTACGATTATTTGTATAACTTTGTTAATTTCCAATATTTTTCTATAAAAATTTACGTCAACATAGTTGAATACATACCTAATAAATTGCTTTTTGTCCGATCCTCAAATAATCATCCCTTCTTACCAAAAAAAAATTCACAAAAATCGGCTATTCTCAGACCCGTCACAGTGGCGTTCCCCCTTAAAGATCAATTACTGCAACTGAAAATTCAACTGTTTCATTTTTACTGGAAAATTGATCTTTTCTAGCTAAAAATTCGACGTTTCGATGAAAATTTGTCTTTTTGAATCAAACATTCCATCATTTCGTTGAAACTCCACATATTTGGTTGAAAAATCGATTTTTTGTAGAAAATTTTCGTTTTCTTTGGAAGTTAATATTCTTCTTCAAGAATTCTCCTTTACGGTTAACAATTCAAGTTATGCAGTCAAACATTTTTCATTTCAGTCGAACATTCATCTAGTTCAAAACTCTTATGTTTGGTTCGAAATTATTTTTCAAGACCAAAAATGTCACTATCCCATTTTTGTTTGGAAATTTCTATTTTTATGGTCCAAATTTCAACCATTTTGTTGAAAAAGTGTATTTTTTCATTGAAAATTAATTTTTTCCGAACATTGAACTATTCTAGTTGAATGTTCCTCATTTCAGTCAAAAATTCGTCTTTCTGTTTCTAGTTTAAAATCCAACTACTTCAGTTAAAAATTTACAATTTCATTTCATTCTTCATCATTTTTTGTGAAAATGTAATAATTTGTTTGAGAAGTAAGATTTTTTTTGGTTAAAAGTTATTTTTTTGTGTTATAATTAATTTTTTCAACCGAAAATTTAACTCACTCCAATTGAAAATTTCATAGTTTCAGTTAAAAATCTATTTTCTTAGTTGAACATCCATTCTCTTCAATTCAAAATTTGAGTAATGCAAATTTCGTTGACTTTATCTTTTTAGTTAAAGTTAATTTATCTGTTCGAAAATGCAACTCCTTCAGTTGAAGATTTTTTTTTTATAAAGCACTTATGCTTTTTTTCGAATTGGTGTTTTAAACTCAAAATGTTACTGTTCCATTTTTGGTTGAAAATAATTATTTTTTGACTTTGAAATTTGACTATTTCGTTAAAACTTTATATTTTTTCTTCCAAAAAGATTCTTTCTATTTGGGAATTAATCTTCTTGTTTAAATATCCACCTTCATGGTTGGAAATTGAAGTGCTCCAGTTAAATATTTATCTTTTTATTTGAAAATTCATCTTCTTGTTTTGGAATTTATGTGTTATGGTTGAAGTTTCATGTTATTTGAAAATTCATCCCATTGGTTGAAAAATGAACTATTTTTTTGGAAATCTGTTGTTTTTTTCTGTTATCGTGAATTGATTTCTTTTATTGTAAGTTCAACTATTCCAATTTTTGTAAAAAAATGGTATTTTTCTGTTCAAAATTAGAGTATTCTTTTCAGAATTGATTCATTTTGCAATGTTTTATCTGTTGTGTTAAAGGATGTTTAGATTTCAATAAAAATAAATGTAAGCGTTTCACGACAAATATAAATATGTTACTTCTAGTTGGATCGCCACCCTGTAATTTATAAATTACAAGTTTTATTACTAGCAATTACAGCGTGAAGAAAATTGAACTTGTTTTTTTCTCTACAATCTAACATAATGTATTACAGTTTATTTATTATTAAATTATTTATTGAAGTTTCAATAATGGCTACGTAGATCTGATTGAAACTGCCCCTCCCCTCCCTCCGGGGATGACCGTAGTACTT
>WSXT02226119.1:0-16564 GCA_011762715.2 Neuroterus valhalla | reverse complement strand
TTCCCCATAGGCAGCCATGTTTTGTTTTGATACAGCAGCGCCTCTTTGCCCGCGGTGGATGTTTTCTTTGCCAATAAAATACATCATTATTATGATTCGCACATGAATGCCAGAAATGACTTAATTTGTAATGAAGGTTAGGAATAGAATAATAATAATAATAAAGCGTATATTTTGTAAATAATAGATAATTTTTGCGGAATATAAAGGTGAATCTTTCTATTATTATACGTATTATTATTTTCGTATTGAATTTTCGGGAAAAAAAAAAGATGACTTTCGAAAAAATAGTTTAAGTGTCAACAAAATAATTACATTTTTGAACGAATAGCTGAATTTCCAACCAACGAGATAAATTCTGAACTTGAAAGATAATAATAGACTTTTATAACAAGAGAATTGACGTTTCACCAAAAAATATTGGTTTTCAAGAAAATATATGAATG
The DNA here is from genome assembly GCA_011762715.2 of Neuroterus valhalla. Taxonomy (NCBI): domain Eukaryota; kingdom Metazoa; phylum Arthropoda; class Insecta; order Hymenoptera; family Cynipidae; genus Neuroterus; species Neuroterus valhalla. Next base: position 16,118 of record WSXT02226119.1, on the reverse strand, counting down.
TTCTACTATACAGTAGAATTTTTGACTGAAAGATTGACAAATAAATATAACTCGAAAATAGTTTCTACTATTTAAAAACCAAAGAAATGAAAAATAATTGAAACCAATTAACGGAACAATGTATTTTCTCAGATTTTAACTTTAAATTATAAATAAACATTAAACTGAAAATTTTGAGAAAAGGAAACCTACTGAATTCCATTTATGCGCGTCTTAAACGACAATAACTTAAAATTCAAAAAAATATATAAACATACATTGCTCAACTAAATACAACGGAATATTTTACTTCATCGAATGAGTACAGCTCATTCAGGATACAACTCGACTCGAATCTAAAACTCGCTAATTCTTTCAAACATGATCAGATATTTATGAGAATATAATATCGAATTCTGAGTAAGAATTGTAAGAAAGGGCGATTTGCTAAACTGAATAAAAACGCATTTTGTAAATTATACGCATCACGTATTCATATATTTTTCTCTTTTTTATTGACGTGGTGGATGGTACACGGGCGAATTTTGGAATGCGCGACATATAAAAAAGAATCGTCGATAAACGGCGGTAACTTAAAATACAAAAAAAAAATAATATATATATATTATTTAACTAAACACAACGCAATACTGTACTTCTTCGAATGAATACAATTCATTGAGATTCTCTATCGGACGGCAATCGATACGCAGCTTTCTACAGATTAATTCTAGGACAGAAATCATCCCGGAATAAATTCGAAACGTTGCGAATTTCACAGGGTTCAGAATCTTGCAAATTTCCAAACGCCTCGATATACAAAGTCCAAAAATTATCAAAGAAAAATACTCACTAAAGTCACTAATAAAACTTGTAAAAAACCACATACATTCTTAAATTCTCATTAATTAAATGTATTGACTCAAAATACTTGATTTTCACTATTGATAACACTTGCTCTTAAATAAAAAAGATAAATTATCTTTGAAACCCAAAAGCTGATTCTCGATTGCCTCCTAAAAATGTACTTCCGCTTCTAAGATCCCTTAATGAGATCCTCTATCGACTGCGATTGCTACTTCGTAGAAAAGATGATCGTCTCCCGGTGAGAAAGAGCAGGTAAGCTTACAAAAATCAAAAAGCCTCCACTCTCTTTCTTCCCGGAGACGCGTCGATGTTCCCTTAAGCCTAATAGAAAAGATAATATACAATGATTCTATGCACGCTGTGCAAAGTACGAATAGTTTATCCAGGAATTAAATAATAAACCGCTTTATTCCAACTCAATCTATAAATAGTACTTGTCGTTCTCTCAAAAAACTACACGGATTCTCTCTTTTCTTTCTAAAAAAGGCAGAGACCGAACAGTGTAAAAGTCGACTTTATAATAAGTTTAAAAATTATCAGAAAATAAATGAGAACGAAGCAAAAATAAAGGATCACTCGTACAAAAATACTGGAAGTTTATGCAAGGGAAAGTGTTAGGCATTGGATACCGCTTTCGTTCGTAGGTACTTTTTTTTCGGAAACTCGCTCGACAATCATTCATTAATTTATTTAAATTTCGAGATTCAATCTAATATACATTCGTTGATAGGAAAACTTTCGATACCCGGGCTGAAGTTCTCGTCGAACGAGTTTCGTCCTCAATCTGCTTCGAAAACTATAAATTAGCTGCAGATTCCTATTACCAGCATCCAAGGTTCGAGTCCGTGCTGGATTTTCAATGCTGGTAAGAGGAAAGAAATTTTTCGAGACAAATTGAGAGCGCCGCAGCCCAATCGCAAATCAGCAACCCCTAAAATTAATAGCTGCTCTTTTTTCGACGTGAGTTTTTCTTTTAAATATATATCTTTGTATATATATTCAATGCTCAATATATTAAATAATTATATACCGTAACTACATGGTCGTGGAGCGAAAGGCGGCTCGAAATTAAAAAATGAATCGCCCTGCGCCCCATGATCGCTACATTGATCGTGCGATAAGAAATATGCTAGAAATAAGAACAGTTTCAATCCCCATGGGAATAAAATGGGAAAAGAAGGCGTTAAGCGTTTTCAGAAAGAGGAAGAAACGGAAAGGATCTTCCGAAAGCGCGTTTCACGTACAAAAAGCAACGATTAGAGGCCTTGTGTTCTCACTTTTTAACTACTAATAGTGCATTTACAATAATCTTTCTCAATATCGTATCAATAATTAATATCTCTCGTATATCTCGCTATCTGGAATCGTACAAATGATGAAAAGGATGCTCTAATTTTTCTTGTTTCTTGGTTATTTTAGTTTTTTTTTTTTTTGTTCTCTGAGGTCAGTCAAGAGACCAGACTTTGGTCGCTGCTCTTTCCCCAACTCAGTTGTTTCCGAGATTCTCAATAAAATATTTGAGAGCTTCGAAAACGCTTTGCATACATATTTCAAACGATACAAACATAACGTGGTTACCCTGTAAGAAGCAGCAGTAGCGAAGTCTGGTCCAGAGAAAAAAAGTAGTCGATAGAAACTTTAAAGAGAGACGCTCGAGTTCAGGCTTAAAGTACAAGTGGGTTTTGATTTACGTACAAGGCGAATTGAGAAACGCTTTTAAATCTGGAACCTCCTAAACTTGGAAGAAATTCCAAATAAGGCGCTCTTTAAATCAATCTCTTTTTTTACATTTAGCAATTAACATAGTAATGCTCGAGCGTCTCTATTTTTTACAAGACCGTTTCTGAAATTAGCTAGCGCGCTATGAAACATCTAAAAACGTTCTAGATTTCATAGTAAACTCGAGAAGAAGGCAAAGTTCTAAGTGAGAATGAAAAAGCTCGGAAGTCAAATTTTTTCGTCCCTTTTCTTGTCATGTTTTAACTCTTTTGTGAAGAGTCTCTATCCTTTTCCTTTTTTTAATTTGTTAGTTTACGAACTAGCGAAAAGCTGTCGGTCAAATTCAATGAAAACTGACATTGAGATTCTTCTTTTGTCAAATTTGAGTGTTCGAAATGGATGAGCTTCCAGTTTTGAGCGGAAGTTTTCTTTGCATTCTCGAGTCAACTAGGAAAGCCAAAATGTGGGTTCTAATTGGCAGTATAAAGTGGACGTTGCGCTCAGCGCAAAACGCTTACAATTAACAGCTGCAGGCGAATTGTGCCGAGTTCGAAATTCGAAATCTCAGCGAGAAGAGAGTCCGAATTGTGTGGCAGGAACAGAGGTTAAACGTAGGTTGCTATCGCTCCGGTTGGGATCGACGGCGTCTCTTCGGGTCTGCCTTTCGGGCCATATTGCCCGATAAAAGAACCATCTTCGGTAAATTGACCTGAAAAAAATGAAAAGGTTTTTCTAATTTGGGAAATGTTGAATTTCTGTTAATTAAAGGACTATCACCGGAAATTTCTTTAGCCGAAAAGGAATTATTTAGGAATATTAATATTTTATTTTAGATTCAGTCCATTTCAAGGCCTCAAAATATAACAATTAATAATAATATAATATAACAATTCGGACGATTTTTCCTTTAATTTTCAAAATTGTACAATTTTAAATTCGTTGAATCAATTAACATTAAATCAAATTCATATTTCAATAGTATTGCATGATTCTGAATTGAAATGTTGGAAATCGAATCGATTCAGATTGAAATTTTTTCGAAATAATAGTGATAATTGAAATTGAGCAATTTCAAAATGAATCTTTGAATATTCTTGAAGTCTTTTTCAAATTGAGAGCCTTGTACTTCACGAATTTCGCAATCGAGTTTTTTCGAACACAGAAAGTCAAGACGAAAAAATCAATTGACTCAATTAATAATCAATTTTTAATTTAAAACGCCTAAAATTAAATAAGTTAAAAGGATAAAAGTTTAGGTTTAAATTTAAATTCATTTGAATTTCATAATTTCGAATTAAAACTCAAAATAGATCATTAAAAAAAAATGTTGAGAATTATGCGAAAGTTATATAATTTTGAATTTTAGAGAAATTTGAAATTTCAAATTTTTCAAATGATATATTTTCAATATTTAAACTGATCATAAATTGACAATTTAGAATGAAAGCACTTGGAATATAACAAATTTTCATTAAATCTTTCAAGATGGTATAATTTTTTTTTCTGAACAAACCCTCATAGTTTATGAAAATGTAATAAGGCACATTTGGTATCAAACAATTTTAGATTCATATCGGTAAAATTTGAGGATAATTTCATTTTAAAAATTGTTACTCAACAGAAAAAAAATTAGTTTCCAAGTTCCAAATTTGATAATTATTATCTGAGAGTGTGATACTTTTAATTATAAGCGTTTAAAAGTTAATAATTTTCAACCTAAATCGTTCAGCAAAAAATATTTTTAGATTGGACTTCCAAATTTAAATTTTAATAGTTCAACATTGACAATTTCGAAATTTTAAAACGTAGTTTGTAACTTGTTCAAAATAAGAAAGCGTTTAAAAATTTCAACTCTAAAATATCGTAAACTGGATAATTTCGAAAATAAAGTTCAAATTTAAAATTAAGTTTGAAAAAATACGAGTATTCTGATGTTCGAAGCGTCTGAAACCAAAAAAATTTTCATACCACATGTTGAAAATTGATTAATTTCATATCAAAACCTTCAAAACTGTTTGGTTTCCAATTTATATCGCTAAAAATGTTGAATTTCACAATAAAATCCAAAACCCTTTATCAATCGTAAGTTTCAAACGTTCAAAATTCATCCAAAATTGGAAATCCTCCAGCTGAGAGTGGTAAAAATTAAATCTTTGAATATTTTTAATTCTTTTTCAAATTGAAAGCTCTGATACTTTACAAACTTCATAATCGAATTTTTTCGAACTCAAAAAGCCAAGAAGATAAAATTAATTGACTCAATTTATGATCAATTTTGAGTTTAAAACGTCTAAAAATAAATCAGTCAGCGATTGTTTAGTTTCCAATTCAAATTCATCCGAATTTCATAATTTCCGATTGAAACTCAAAATAAATCATTGAAAAAAAAAACGTTAAGAATTATGCGAAAGTTATATCATTTCAAATTTTCGCGAAATTTGCTATTTAAAATCCTTCGAATGATATATTTTCAAATTTAAACTGATCATAAATTGACAATTTGGAATGAAGGCACTTGAAATATAAAAAATTTTTATCAAATCTTTCAAGATGGTAAAATTTTGTTTCTGAACAAACCCTCATAGTTTTTTCTGAAAATGTAATTTAAAGCATTTGAAATCAACGAATTTTTAATTCATATCTTGAAAATTCGAGGACAGTTTCATTTTGAAAATTGCTACTAAACAGAAAAAAAAATTAATTCCTAAGTTCAAAATATAATAATTATAATCTGAGAGTGTGATATTTTTAATTATGAGCGTTCAAAAGTTAATAATTCCCAACTTAAATCGTTCGGCAAAGAATAATTTTAGATTAGACTTCCAAATCTAAATTTGAATAGTTCAGCATTGACAATCTCAAAATTTTAAAACTTAGTTTGCAACCTGTTCAAAATTCGAAAGAGTTTAAAAATTTCAACTCTAAAATATCGGAAACTGGATAGTTTCGAAATTAAGTTCAAGTTCAAGATTAAGTTTGAAAAAATACGAGTATTTTGATGTTCGAAGTGTCTCAAACGAAAAAAATTTCCATTCCACATGTTGAAAATTCATTGATTTCATAATAAAACCTTGAAAACTGTTCGGTTTCCAATTTAAATCGCTAAAAATGTTGAATTTCACAATGAAATTCAAAACCCTTTATCAATTGTAAGTTTCAAGCGTTCAGAATACATTCAAAATTGGAAATTCTTCAACAGAAAGTGGTGAAAATTCAACAACTATTAATTTAAAACTATCACACAAATTGAATGATTCCGAATAGAAAGCGTTTGGAATTTATAAATATTGGAAAAACATGTATTGATAACGTTAGATAACGTCGAATATTTTATCATTTTTATTATTTTATTATTATTATATTATTATATTATTATTATTATTATTATTATTATATTATTATTATTATATTTTTTATTTTTTATTTGATATTTTGCAAGTTGAAATTCAAGACTTTGAAACTTTAAAATTAAAAAAATTGTAAATTCATGGCAATGGAAATTCGATGGACTCAGAATAAAACTTTGAAATTTTACACTTAAGAACATTAAACGTCTCAAAATGCACAACGTGAAGTTCGATACCTTCAAAGTTAAAAAATTCTAGAGAAAAAATATTTTCCTGCTCAAGGGCTTCAAACTGGAAGCCTGACGAATTGCAAAAATCAATTTGAAATTAGGAGACTCAAAAAAGGATGCAATTAAGAGTACTAACTATAAAAATTCCAAAAAATGTATATTAGGAAGTAATTAATAATCGAAAAGCAAGTAGACCTAATGTAATAAAATTAAAGAACATTTACTACCAAAAAAAAGAAGCAGAAAAAATGATGAAGTAGGATTAATAAATAATAAAAACGGGGAAAAAATACATAAATGCATGCCCTACCTCACACTAGCGTTGCAAACGCTTGCGAATTGGGTTCTGGTTTCTTCCGGCCATACTGACCAATAAAAGATCCATCCTCGTTCATACCTTCTGTTTCAAGACAATGGCAACATAAGCAAACAAAAAAGAAACGAAGAGCATAAATAAAAATAATTAAATCATAGCTACAAATAGGCATGAATAAAATTGCTGCTAATAATAAAATGGCAATAACAACAAGTAAAAAGATTCGACAATAATCCACTTATTTAAATTAATCTCCCAGGAAAGTGTCTATAAATCACGCGATCGCTTTGTTGACTCTTCCAAAAATGAAAACAAATTTTTAAAAGGACTAAATTCCTTCAAATTCTCTCTCAAATTTACAACGAATTCCTTTAAATTCTTCTAATCTTTTTAAATGAATTAAAATCTGTAACAACTTCTCATAACCCATTATAATTCTAGAAAAGCTCGAAAACTATTATAATCCCTCGAAATATTTGAAATCATACACAATTCCTTAAAAGCTTCAAAAATCTCGTTAAGTCACGTTAAAACTTAGAAATTCACTGAAGTAATTAATAGCCCTTTGAAATACCTTAAAATCTCTTGAATTTTTGGAATCTGTTGAAATTCTTCCAGATTCCCTTAAAATCTTTTTTTTTATCTCGTTTACAGTGGAAATAATTGATATATTTTAAATAAATTCAGTAGAACTATGGAATCCAATATGTAAGAATGAACGGGGCGTCCACAAAATTCTTACGAATCCTTACGATCGGGGGAGGGAAAGTAACATTTCAAAATTATCTTTACGTACCTAATGGACGTTCCCTAATGTTTTTTGACAAAAATTGGGATTTTAAAAATTACGTGATTGGCTTGAAGAACCCTCAAGTGATCAACCGACATTTTTTGTATGCCCCCCCCCCCCACTTTTAGATTCACGTGATTTATGGATGCCCCTGAACTGTGCGATAAAAAAAAAGAACGAAAATTGAACATCTGAATGAAAAATAAGTAAAATTCGTGCTTAAAGCGAATAAATATTGCACTATTGGACATAAATTTCTATGTGCAGCCGATTCAGTATCGTCCGATTTAATTCCGCTCTTTATCATATTGTGATTAGGGGTTCCCCCACTCACGAGTCGGCATTTTCAACATTCGCGACAAGAATTTTCAAACAAAAATATCAAGAAAGATTGGTCAGGGAGAGAAGAATTTTCATCCAAATTGTAAAGTTTTGAAGCTGAAAAGATGAATTTTCCACAAAAAAGTGGAATCTCGAATACAGAAATCGAATTTCCAACCAAAATGGAATTTTCGTTGCAACATTACTAATTAACCAAACACGGAATAATGAACATTTTATTTAAAAAAATTAATTTTAAACGAGAAAAATAGAATACCAACAAAATAGATCAATTTCCAATCAAAGTAATGAATCTCTCACCAAAAAAATTCATTTTTAACAATTTATTTCAACTTCCAACGTATAGCCGCATTTTCAACCAAAGAAGATTATTTCTCAATAAAAACTATGGTAGCATACTTTTCAACGAAAAGTATTACCCAAGTGTTAACCAAAGGATTTTCTTATTAGGCTTAACAGGGTGGCGATTCGGCAGACGATTTCGAATTCCCGGTTCTTCACGGTCAAGTTTTTAAATTTTCCCGGTCAACTAGAAGTAACAAATTTATATTTCTCGCAAAACCCAAACATCTATTTTTATTCGCGACGTTCATTCTAAACATTCTAAATTTTCGGTTAAAAAAATCAATTATAACAAAAAAACTAACTTCCCGAAAAAAAACTAACTTTCAAACAAATTATTACATTTTTACAATAAATGATGAACCAAATGACATTTTAAATGTTTAACTGAAGAAGTTGAATTTTAAACCAGAAAGAAAAATTTTTAACTGAAATGATGAACCTCTACCTAGAATTGTTTAATTTTCGACAAAAAATTAATTTTCAACAAAAAAATACAATTTTCTAACAAACTGGTTGAATTTTAAACTAGAAAGATCAAGATTTATTTTTCAAATAGAAAGAAAGATTTTCGAAGAAAAAATACAATGTTCCAACAAAATAGTTGAATTTCGAACTCGAAAAATTATTATCCTTAACTAAATATGGAACAGTAACATTTTTAATTTAAAAAAGCAATTTCAAACCAAGCATAAATGTTTTGTACAAAAACAAAAAATCTTCAACTTAAGGAGTTGAGTTTATAAACGGATAAAATAACTTCTGCTAAAGTGTTACCGAAAATTTGAATACTTAAATTTGGAATTGAAAAGGTGGATGATAACCTAAAAAAATGAATTTTTAACTGGGACTATGGAATTTTCAATAGGAATAAGTTCGATTTTCAGTTAAAAAAAAATTACTTATAACACAAGAAACTAACATTCAACAAAAAAAACTAACTCTCGAACAAATTATTAAGTTTTTACACAAAATGATGAAGAATCAAATGAAATTGTGAATGTGTAACTGAAGTAGTTGAATTTTAAACCAGAAAGACGAATTTTTAACTAAAATGATGAACCTTTAACTAGAACGGTTTATTTTTTGCCAAAAAATTAATTTTTAGCCAAAAAATTCAATTTTTTAACAGAATAGTTAAAATTTGAACTATGAAAATAAAAACTTTCAAACAAAAATGGAATAGTAACATTCTTGGCTCGAAAAATTAATTTTGAACCAAACATTAGAGTTTTCAACTAGATGAATGTTCGACTAAAATGAAAACTGTTTGACTGTATAACTTGAATTCTTAACCGTAAAGGGGAATTTCCAAAGAAGAGGATTAAAGTTTAAACGAAATAATTGAATTTTCAATTCGGAAAGACAATTTTTGACTGAATTGTCGAATGTCGAACTAGAAAAGATCAATCCCGGTCAATAAAATTCTTTTTCATTTCCCGGTCTTTTCCGGTCAAGTCGCCACCCTACTTAATAAATTCTGTACGTTTTTTTTTCAAAAAACGAAGAGGAAAGAAGAAGAAGATGGTGATAGGGAAAAAACTGTGATAAATAAACAGGTATTTGGATTATTTATAGATTAAGCAATAATAATTTAAATAAACATTCAAGTTCGTTTACGGAACTTTTCAAATAATACCTCAGAAAACTAGACATTTTTTTTTAAATGATAAAAAAACACAAAATTCGGCTGGCAAATTACAAAAATTAAAATGGATCATTAAAGCCACCGGACAAAAACCTGGACAAAGTGAAAAACTTTGCAGGACAAAAACCGCATGCTTCAAAAAGAGACATTTCCGGGAAAATCTTGACGGATTGTTACCCTATCTGTACTGTAAAATAAGAACTCATTACGCCTAAACCCCCATGAGCGGAATAAAATCGGAACTTAGCTGTACTCTTTTCGTATCTACATTCTAGTTACTGTTTACTTGTTCTAGTAAATTTGTTAAACTGACCGGTGTCGCCTTCCCCGTACTCCGCCATGGAATCCGTATCAGATTCCGGATGTTTGCCATCCTGATGAGCGGAAGAAGCGAGGGAAGCCCTTCCTCTCTCGGACTTTGTGTCCAAGGGTTGCGAATATTCATGGAAACCGCCTTCTTCGGGATAATCACCACGACCCGCAGCCAATTCCCTTTCGTGAACAGCATATTTTCCACCTCGATTCCTCTTTATCACGCAGACGATGATCAGCACGAAGAGTAGAAAAGCGATCGCCAACATCATACCTTCAATATGAGAAACTGCTATAGTTTATCTTTAAACCGAAATCGTAAGGCCGTATACGAAATTGAATTGGAGGAAAAATTGTTTACCAATGAACCATCCAGCAGTGGCGACATTTTCTTTAGCTTGGATTATTGGTCCTTCGTTCGTAGTCTCAATATCTTGAGGCGCGCTTTCTGTCAAGAAATTTCCGTCGACGGCAACGACTGTCATTGTGTAAGTTTCTCCACTTAGAAGCCCGTTGATCTGCAATAATTTATGAAAAAAATAATTAGATTCAAGGAGGTTTTGATTTTTATATTCAAAGGTTTGATCCAATGGGTTTTTGAAACTTGACCATTCGACTTCCGAATGTACAACACAGTTAAAAATTTGAACCCTACAAGTATTTCAAAGATTTGATAGATTTCAATAGATTTCATAAAGATTTAAACAAATTATACAAAGATGGTAATAGATTTCGTGAAGAGTTCAGAAACATTCGGGCTATTTCAAACATTTTACATATTTTACAAAGATTTTGCAAAAAAAAAAAAGTTACTATAGTTGCTTTTTTGATTACTTTTGTGTTTTAGAAATATATATGATGAATCATCAGATCCAAAAATGAGTTTTCAACAAAAGGGTTCGACTTCAAATAAAGTAGTTGAATATGAAACTAAAAAAGAATAATTTTTGAACAAGAAAATTCAAGTTTCTACGAGAAAAGACGATTTTTCAAAAAAATACATGCATTTTCATCCAAACAATTGAACTCTTATAAAAAAAGATGAACTATCAAACAAGAAGTTCTCACCAAAAAAGATAAATTTTAAACCAAAGGAATGAATTCCCAACTGAGATGATATATCATCAACTCAAAAAATGGATGTTCAACTTTCATCGAAGTCGTCAAGTTTGCTTTTTAAAATTAAATACATGCATTTTAAACCAAACAGTTAAATTTTCATCTAAAGAAAAGAAATTTCAACTGAAAATGAAATAGTTTCATTTTCGATTGAAAAAATTAATTTAGAAACAAAAAAAGAGATTTTTCGACAAAATAGTTAAATTTACAACCAGAGAGATGGATCTTTAACTGAAATGATAAATATACAACAAAAAAAGATTTTGAAGGATGTATTCAACTTTCAACCAAGTAATGTAATTTTTCACAAAATAGTTAAATCCTCGACCAAAACAGATTACTTTTCAACCGAGCAGTTGTATATTTGAGCTAAAAATTCGATATTTCTACAAAACTATCGAATTTTTAACCAAAAAAGAAGTTGATTTTCTATCCAAAAAGACAGTTGAATTTTCAGACGAAGAGGATGTCTCTTTAGCAGAATTGTTGAATGACCCACCAAAGAGAATAATTTTCAACCAAATATTGAAAATTTTCGATTGGAAATGATGGATAAATCTTCAACAAAAATGATGCTACAACCGAAAAAAAATGATTTTAAAAAATGTAGTTCAACTCCCAACCAAATAGTGTAATTTTTAACAAAATAGTTTAATCCTCGCCCAAAAAAAATTAATTATTAACCAAACAGTTGCATTTTCGAGTCAGAGAGACGATTTTTCTACAGAACTATCGAATTTTAAACGGGGAAAAAATTAATTTTCAACCTAAAAAGACAAATTTAAATCATTTTTAATTTTGGTTCAGAATTGATATTTAAATTGAAAGTTTGAATATTTGGTTAGAAATGTATCTTTTTTTTTATTATATATCCAACAATTTTGTTAAAAATACAGCAGAGAGCCCAGCAAAGAATCTATTTTTCCTTGGAAGATATAAATTTTCAACTGAAAAATGTACTTATATACATATATTTTTTTTTGCATAATTCATCTCTTTTGGTAAGAAATTCTACTGTTTGGTTGAAGATTCAACTATTTTGTTAAAAATTTGTCCTTTTTTTTGGTTGAATAGTTTTTTAGAATTTAAATTTTTGTTCAATTTTTTGTTTGATTGAATTTCAACTAGTTAAAAAGCTAATTAAAAAGAATTAATTACTTCATTCATTAAAGAATGAATTAATTAACGAAATGAGGGAGAGCGGAATCAAATCGGACGATACTCAATCGGCTGTACATAGAAATTTATGTCCAATAGTGCAATATTTATTCGCGTTCACCAACTAATAAGAATGTATTTTTAACAAAATTTTTGGATATCCAACAAAAAAGATACATTTCTAACCAAACATTCAAACTTTTAATTGAAAAAATCAATTCTGAACCAAAATTATAAAAGTTGAATTAACGAAATGGTTGGATCTTTAACTGAATTTATTACTCAAGTAGACGATTTGGAAATTTTTGAATTCTTTTTGAAAAAATGTATATTCGAGGAAAAAGAATTAACTGTCAGCAAAAAATGTAATAATTGTTATTTTAGTTAAAAATATCTTTCTTTTGAATCGAAAACAGTTGAACTGAACCAAAGAAAGAATTTTAAAAAAAAAGATGAATTTTCGGACAAGGGAATAAAAAAATCAACTAGATTGTTGAAATTTCAAGACATTAAGGCGAATTTGCGACAAACTAGTTAAATTTCTAACCAAAAGGGGTAAATCTGCAACAGAGACAGTTGCATTCTCAGTGAAAATAAATCAAATCAATTTAATTTCGAAATTAATAAATTACTTTCGGAGTCTGAAAGTTTTTATGCTTACTGTTACCAAAAAATGTATCTATCGTTAGATATTTACAGAAAAAACTTATCAACACTAATGTTACCATAAAAAGTAACTATTTTCTGCCCATGTTTGCATATATGTATTTCAAAGATTTCACAAAGATTTAAAAGATTTTACAAAGATTTAAAAACATTCTAAATGATTTCAAACATTCTACAAAACCTCATGCAACAGATTCTAGAAGTGAGCAACCCCTCAGTTTAATTTGATTAATTTGAATTCGAAAACCAAATCAGGGTGGCGATTCGGCGGACAATTTCAAATTCCCGGTCATTTCCCGGTTCTTCACGGTCAATTTTTTTAATTTTCCCGGTCAACTAGAAGTAAGATATTTATATTTATCGCAAAACGCAAACATATATTTTTATTCATGACGTTCATTCTAAACATTCTTCAACACAACGGATCAAACATTGCAAAATAAATCAATGTTGAAAAAAAGACTCAAATATTCAACAACAAAAAAATCATTTTTTTCCAATGGAAAATTGGAACCGTTAAACTCACAATTAAGAAAAATCAATTCACGATAACGAAAAAAACGGATTTATTACTATTAGTTCATTTTTCAATCAAGAAGATGAATATTCAAATAAAAAGATCAATATTTAACTAATCAATTTCTAAGAAAAATTTGATGTTTCAACGGAATAGTCAAATTTCGAACTAAAAAAATAATCATTTTCAACATAAAATGGAACAGTAACATTTTTAGTTCGAAAAAACAATTTCAAACCATGCAAAAGAGTTTTATACTAAAACGAAGAATCTTCATCTGAAAGAGTTGAGTTTTAAACAGATAAATTAACTTTTACTGAAAAAGACGCATTGTCAACGAAAATTTGAATACTCAAATTTGAAATTGAAAATAATGGATGTTTAACTAAACAAATGAACAACTGAAAGATTTGAGTTTTGGAAAGATAAATTAACTTTTACAGAAAAAGATGAATTTTCAACAAAAAATTTGCTCAATACTCAAATTTTTGAATGAAGAAAATTTATCTTCAACTAAACAAATTAGTTTTTAACTGAAACCATGGAATTTCCAATATGAATAACTTAAATGTTCAGTTTCAAAAATTACCTATTGCAAAAAAAAGATCTAACTTTCAACAAACAAAAAAAAACTACTTTTCAACAAAATATGTGAAGTTTCAACGAAATAATTAAATTTTCAATTTAAAAAGACAATTTGTCGAATTTTGAACTAGAAAAGATCAATTTTACACTAAAAATAAAACAGTTGAATTTTCAGTTGAAGTAATTGATTTCCAACCAAACTGACGAATTTTCAGGTTTGATGATCAATTTTTAAATGGATAGATGTATTTTAAGAAAAATTATGAATTTTGGGCCATAAAGAATAATTTTCCACAAAAAAGGCAAATTTCCCATGAAGTACATAGATTCTCGAAGAAATACTTTAATTTTCAGAATCAGAAATCAATGTTTAACTGAATACTTGAATACGGTTTTTAAATTAAATTCCCGGTTTTTTTTCGGGTCAATAAAATTCCCGGTCTTTCCCGGTTTCCCGGTCAAATCGCCACCCTGCAAATTATTTAATTGATCAATTACCTGCAACTCATGAGACAGATACTCAGGATCCGTTTGCAATGAAATCGTCTCCCCTCGAAGTTTGTATCTCGCATAGAAATGACTTCCAGGGTGACCATTATGATTTGGCTGCCAGATCAGTTTCACTGTCGCATATCCGCTATCTTGTGGAACTGCTCGCCACGTGAATAATGGCACATCTGGTTTCTGCGAACCTCGCGTCACTTGTTCTATAAAATAGCTACAAAAAAAGAAAGAATAAGTAATAATTGATGACTTAAATTATTCAAATCACTTAATCCTAAATACTCTGGATCAGAGGTGTCCAACGCAAGGCTGGCGCACTTCTCCTTTCTTCCCCTTCTCCGAGCGCTTCTTCGAGAATTCTCTTCTCGTTTCCCCTTTCCACATCGCGCTCACCGCATGAACGCATTCAAGGTGGCAAGAGAGGGGATTGACGAGTGACAGTTATTTACACCCTTGCTCACGCGTTCGACATCTCTGCTCTGGATCGTGAACAGTTGAAATGATTTTTTATAAGCTTACTTGTTCCCTTCTCCCGCATTCGTTGTCGCACGAATATGAATTCTATATTTTGTTTCCGGCTGCAAACCCGCGAGTTTGGCACTGACAGCTGCAGGATCTGTGATCCTCGGTTTTCTCTCGAGTTCCGGCTCAAGTCTCGATCCATTTACAACTTGATAATAAATTCTGTAACCAGTCAGAATTCCATTTGGCTCTGCAGGTTTCGTCCAGGTCAGGAAAAACGCACTTGATCCCATTGGGAACGCATCGAGACTTAAAACTGTCCCCGGAACGCCTTCTGGAGTATCAAAGCTCAGAGTTTCTGAAGGTGGTCCATTGTATCTGAAAAAGGAAAAAACAATTTAATTTGGCACAACAATCGATAGAACATTTTTAACAGAAAAATATTGTTTTCCGTCAATGAGCCATAGATGAATTCCCATATCAAAAAGACCATTCAAAATGTAACTAAAATAGTAAATCTTCAACGGAAAAAATTAGGTTTCAAACACTAAGAATCCAAGGGAAAGAGGCGGTCTGTTTCCGGGAAATAGACTTTTCCCAAAACTTTGCTTATTGATAAAAATGTTCCTTTTTCTAATTTTCACGTTGAATTATGTAAACATAATATTTTTCTACAAGAAAAGACGAATTTTCAACAGTATACATTAATTTTCAACTATAAAAGATAAGGTTTCAACTGAAGAGGTGCATTTTCAGCTAAAATGATTAACCTTCAAACCAAAAATGTATTATGTAATAGAGGAAGTTCAACTTTTAACCACTTAAATTCTATAGAAAATAGTTGAACTTTCAACCCGAAAATGTCTTTTACAAAAAATGTAGTTTTCTACCGAAAAGTTAAACTTTCGGATTGATACTTTGATCTTGAACCAAAATCAAACTGAAATGATGAATCTTTAACTAAAAAAATCAAGTTGTAACCATTGGAATCCACCGAAAAAGGGCAAACTTTTTTCGAGAAATCGACTTTTTCAAAATTTTCTTCATTGATAGAAATGCGTTTTTTTCTTGCATAAAATTATGCAAATATAGGTCTTTCCTACAAGAAAAGACGAATTTCTTACTTCAATGATTCTTCTTTAGGGCCATGTTAAACATGGGTCACGTGACCCAAATTATCGATTTTTTTTGCAACAACTCACGTCCGCACCGAAA
>WSXT02226108.1:0-16564 GCA_011762715.2 Neuroterus valhalla | reverse complement strand
GGGGTGTTTAGAGGCCCTCAAATCCGTTACGTAATTCAATTATGGTCCCTGAGTAAAATGCAATTCAATCGAGTGACAACATAATTATTTATAATATTTCTTCAGTTTTATCATCAATGCTTGAACATAGGATACATTTTTTTCATCTGTAACTTTTTGTTGAAATATCTAGGTACCAAACTACTCTTTTCAGCCCCTTCCGAATTTTGAAAATAAATAAAACAGTTTTTCACTCCGCCCTAGTGTACAAGCCCTCGAAAAACATTTGAAATCTTTCTGAAACCTTTGTGGAATGTTTGAAATATTTGATTGTCTTTTATTCGAATTATATTTTTCAGGATGACCACAAATCGAATATTTTCACCGGAGAAGAAGAATTATTCGCCTTCGATCGCACAATTTCTCGATTATCGGAAATGCAGACGTCGGAATATTGGCATGAATGGGAACGCCACAGATAACGAGAATGTGATTTAGAAACAATTGCGAGTCGAAGATAGTTTCGTTTCAGTTTGATTAGTATTTACTATTGACGTATTTGATTCATTGGAATCGTTTCCATACTAATTTACTTACGCTAAATTCACTTATACAGCTTAGTCCAGTATATTTGGTCGTATTCCTATATGTATTATTGCAATTTCTTGGGTAAGAAAAATGTTTTTTTGCCATCTTTAGGGTACCATGTAGGAAGCTTAAATCCAAGTTTTCGACCATTAACCGTCTGCAGGTTGTCAACCATCTTGAATTAAGGGGTAATTTCTTGTATCTCGTATAACAGTCGTATTTTTAATTTATTCAACAAAACAGTTGATACAATTTTTCATGAGGAAAATGAGTTCTACAAATTAATATATTTGATGTTCTCTCGTATTTTGCTTATTTGTTGCTTGAAAATTGGTTATAAAAATATAAAGAGGGTTGAAAATTTTTTTAGATCGAATATCTTTTTTTGATTTCAATGCTATCGCAAAAGTTTCAAGACAAAAGTTGTAATTTACACGATCCTCTTCAATTTTCGTTTGAAACTTTTTTTTGTAAGAGCTAAATTATTCCAAGTCTCGTTGATGGAATGGAGCTCAGAATTTTTTCTCTTTCTTTTCTATTTTTATCAATTAAATATAATTTTGACAATTTTTTTGTGTGCATGAATTATATTGCAATTATCTTTTATTTGTTATTTTTATTTGAACTCCTCTTGTTTTTAAACTTAACTTTGATTATTTCTTATTGGCATTTCAATTATTTACTATTGTTTAACATTATTTCATACGATTATTCATATGATTTTCCTTGTTTGATGGAAGAATAAATGGAAAATACTCAAAAATGGAGAATGAGAAAATTTATACAGGAATTCGATAACAAAACTTAATTACTGAAATTGCAAGATCCATGTTACAAACCTCACAATCTTTAATTTACGAATATGCAACCTGTAGTGGAATTTCAAGGTTCTTGATCAGTTTGAGGTTTTTTTGTTTCACAAATTTACGAAAAATCGTTATATTTCTTCAATGATTTCACGCTACTGTAAACATGCCTAAAAATGTCAACGTTGCATCAGTATTTTGTCCTTCATTTTTTTTCAAATAACAAGATAGGCGAATAAACAAGATTTTGTATTAATCTTCATTCACCAAAAATAATTTTTGAAAACTTTAATTTTCTGAAATCCACGTGAAATTCTGTAAGTAATTTTTATTATTTATTTCTTTCAAATTCTATAATTTCACTCAAATTTAAATATTTTTGTGGCAAAATGATACTCGTAGAATTTCGAGAAAATGAAGCATGAAAAAAGCTGCCAAAATTGCACTTTGACTTCAAATGATCCTAGTTCCCAAACAAAGAATTTCGACTGAATGAGATTATTATCTTATATTGTTTATTTAATTAACTTGTTATTATATTTGAGCGAAAATTTGTTAGTTGGAAACTACGATTTTTGAAATCAAATCGCAATTTCCATAGTTATTTTAATTCTTTCTTTTTTGTAAGATTTATTATTTCACCAAAAATGGTTGTATCACCAAAGTTTTTATTCAGTCCATCAACAAGGATGATCTTTGAAGCAAAAAATTTATGCCTCAATAAATTTTCAAATTTTATTACATCACCTTGAGAAAGAATCAAACATTTCTCGACTCAAAGTTTTCATTTCACGTGAGTTTTTTTATTTATTCTTTTTTTTTTTTAATTTCTGTTCAATGCCTATGTAATTTTTGTAACTTTGTGATTATTAAACAAAGAAAAACTCAAACTGATCAAGAACCTTAGAATTTTATTACAGATTGCATACAGATTGTGAGGTTTGTAACATGAATCTCACAATTTTAGCAATCAAGTTTTTTTATCGAATTCATGTAAAAATGTTCTCATTCTTAATTTTTAAGAATTTTTCATTTATTCTTCCAACAAACAAGATAAATCATATGAATAATCGTATAAAATTATGTTGAACAATAGTAAATAATTGAAATGCCAATAAAAAATGATCAAAGTTAAGTTTAAAAACAAGAAAAATTCAAAATAAAAATGACAAAAGGTATTCGATCTAAAAAAATTTTCAACCCTCTTTATATTTTTATAACCAATTTTCAAGCAACAATGAATTGCAATAATAAAATATAAATATACTGGACTAGCTAGTTTGCGATTTAATTCTGCTGATGGAGGTTTAGGGGAATATAATTCCTCAAAAATACCCCCACTCCTTCACCGCTTTAAACGAGAGTAACGTTGCTCGAAGTTGATATCGAACGTCCGATTTGATTCCGCGATCAGTTATGTCTCAGAAGTTCTATCAAGTCTTGTTTTCTGTTTATTTATTTCGCTTTAGGAAATATTTTTCTCGGACATGTATCTTTTGAACTGCAGAAATTTTGAACTTTTCCTGGGTTTTTGCCCGGTGGTTTTTGAAACTATAGGATTTCTTTTGTTTTCTAATAGAAGAAAAATATTTTCTGATGTTCAAAGAGTTGTTTTGGAATTGTTTCTATGTGCAACAAATTGTTGTAAGTTAATGCTATAATGAACTATTTTCATTTCGGTATGTGGTCAGCCAAGTTTTGCGTTATTTTTTTTTCTATGAAAAATTTCCAGTTTTCCAAATTGATATTTGAGAGTTTCTAGAAAGAACCTCAATGTTCATCTAAACTATTTTTGTTATTCTGTGTATTTTCGAAATTTTTATCTATTTATCACAGTCTCCGCACTTTTTATTTTTACTTTTCCTCGTTTTCCGAATTGAATACGTACCGGATTATTAGTTTATAAATCAGGAAATCCAACATCTTTTGTTTAATTATTTTTGGTAGAATAGTCTACCATGACATTTTTAGTGAAGAAGTGTCTTTTTTGGTTGAAAATTGAATTGGTTTGTTGATGATTTTTCAACTATTCTGAAGGAAGAAAAAGAACATTTTGTTGAGAATTCTTTGGAAAATTCGTCTTTCGTGGTTCAGTTCCTCTTTTTTTTATTTAAAATTGAAGACTTAAAATATGAATTATTTCATTTTTTGTTCAGAAAAAATCTCGTTTGGTTGGAAATGGAACTCTTCGGTTGAAAGTTCAATTAACTTGTTAAAATAAATTTTCTTATCGAAAATTCAATTCCTATATTGGAAATTAAACTGTTTTGTAGAGAATTCATCTTTTGGGCTTCATAACTCAACAATTTGGATTAAATTTCCGCCTTCTTGACTGAAAAATTTTAGTAGAAAATTCAACTCTTTTGATGAAAATCCAACTTTTTGTTGAAAATAAATATTTTTGTGTAAAAACAGTTGTCGCGAATTCGTTTTTCTTTGTGTAAGTTTATTTCTGCGGCTGAAGGATTAACTACTCTGTTAATACTTTGTTTTTTCTGTTGAGAATAATTTTTTAACTAAAAATTCAATTATTCCATCTTTGCCTGGAAATTGATCTTATTTAGTGAAGAATTCAACAGTTTTTTTCGTAAACTCATTTTTTTATCAAAAATTAAACTGTTTTTTAGAATTTTTTATTTTTATTGGAACTTTTTTCCTTGACTGAGAAATCCTTTTTGGTAGAAAATTTAACTACTTGTTTGATTCAACTAGTTTCCCAAAGATTCAATTGTTTTGTTGAAGATTCTTTTCTCCGGTTAAAAATTAAAATATTTTGTTGAAAATTTTTTCTTCAACTGAATACGTACTTTTTCCCTTTCTTTTGAAGACAGAACATTTATTTCATTTCTGAAAGGGCGCGGAATTAAATCGGATGGCACTAAATCAGAAGGAACCTGTAATTTCAATTATACTTCGTAAACTTAGATCCGCATTTGGTTGTGAATTATGTACTTATTGTAAGAAATGCTTAATCTCCGCTATAAATTATAAAACTTATTTATATTCTCTTATTATGTCAATCGCAAAAATATAGAAAATACCAGAAAAATACACATCATTGAGTAAAAACTGCTGTGCGGTTTGTACGGAAAGTATTTCCTGAATTACAATAAATGTAAAAATGTACAAATTTTAGGTTTTTTATTTATAAGAAATTCTAATCACATCCATGATTTTACAAAAAATAAATAATAAAAACGAATTCTGTTAGGACGTTTTTCAAACAGATTTGGGAAAAATGAACTTTCGAAATTGTGGGCTTTAGCAAAGTCCGGTTTTTTCAATTTTCTGATTTCCGTTTTTTTTTAATTTTGAAAGAGGATTCGGAAAAAAAATCGAACATTAAAAAATGTGTAGTTCAAAAGATTGTCACGAGGTGCCACGTTTCAAACTGTCAGTGACATAACCTCAATATTTTGACAGGTGTATGGGTGATAAAAATGAGTAAATAAATAATGAATTCCTCGAAATAAAAGATTCCAGCCGAATTTTACATTAAAAATATTTTTCAAATGAGTATAATGATCCATCGATGATATCATTGAGGATCAAAATGGATATCGAAACGGAAAAAGTTATAGAATTAGTATTCCCAGAAGGAATTCCAGGTTAGTTTTAGATTTAATATTATATTACCATAGTTGAGCCAAATAAAGTAGATCTATTGATTAGAGTAATCTATTTTCCTATAATTTTGGACTTAATCAATATTTTTCAGAATCATGGAAAGAAAATCCAGATTTTTATCAGTATTTGTCGAAGCTTGGAGCTTTCGATATTGATCAGTTGAGTAAGTATTCAATCATTACATTTTCATTGATATTAGGTGTAACTGGGTACGTTTTGTTTTTCAGACAAAGAACCGGATCATTTAGTGGACGAGAAAAACTCAGTCTTGCAAAATACCCAGGAACTCGTCTTTGCAAATTATAAAACTTTTATTCAAACAGCGGAGAATTCACGCGAAATATTCAAACAGGTACCAAATTTAAAAGTTTTCTGACAAGGAAATTAATTACTAGCCATTAAAAACTCAAGGAATGAACGCTTACTTGTCAATTTTAAAGAAATCGTACTTGATTCTTCTAATTTGTGATTTGGAAAAAATCTCCATTCAAAACCGTTCAAGATTGTATAATTTTATGTTCAAAGGGTAAAAATGCATATATTGAATTTTAATTTGAACAATTTTGGATTAAAAGCTTTGAAAATTAAATAATTTTGTATACAAATAATAAATTTTAATATATTTAGATTCAAATTTTCAAAATAATACAATTATTACAACAATTATTCAACTTAAAGCTTGAAATAGGACAATTTTATATAAAAAGTAATAGAAATCCCAATTCAGAATTGAATAACTTTTAATAAAAAAATCGTCAAAATTGAACATTCTTATAGTGACTTAAGAATGATAAAATTTTGAATTATTCCAAATTCAAAACGTTAGTAATTCCTAAATTCCAGATTCAATGTTTGAAACTCGTATATTTTCTTCATTCAATTACGCTTATAGGAATTGAAAGCTCATGTCATTTTATTAATTATTATTATTATTATTATTATACCATTAAGCCAAACCCCTTTCGGGGTAAGCTTAACTCGTTCACGTTTTATAATTATGAACGAATTATTATAGGTTATTTATACACTGAGTCGGTCACCAGGCGACTGCAGGGTTCTGATAAAAATTCTTTCTTATTAACTTCTCAAATGAGAGCCAGTCGAATTTTGAAACTATCAGTTTTTACACAAAAATATAACACGATTGGACAAATAAATTCGTAATAGGAAAGCATGAATTTGCAAGAGGATTTTAATGTAAGACCGCGAAAAATTCAAATTTCCAACAAGAAAACAACACATCGACTCAGCAAAGTTCAAGTATGAAAAAAATATGAATTCTCAATAACCAAACAATGTCGTAATAAATAAATTTCAAGTCATAGAGTTTAAAAATTAATTGTAAATAAGGATCATGTTCAATCGATGATATATGAAATTCTTCTAAATCTGGTTTAAATTTTTGGAATTGTAGAACGAAATGAATGCGAAATCAATGCTTCATAATCCCAATTTAATTTACATTTAAAATCCTTATTTCAGTTTAACGAAACAGAAACGAGATTAAACGTTCTCATAAAAGATATTCCTTCATTTACGGAAAAATGTCAGTCTTTTTGCGACGCATCCAAAGATATAAACTCCCATCGAAGACTCAACAGTCTGACTTTGACGAGAAATGCGGAACTCCTCGAAATTTTGGAAATGCCTCAACTTATGGAATCTTGTCTCAGAAGCAACCAATACAACGAGGCTTTGGAATTATCTCAATACGCAAGACAGTTGGGCGCCAAACACGGTGACATCCCCATTATTTCTGTAAGGATATAATTTTTCCAAATATGACTAACTTTGATTGCTTTTTAATAACAAAATAAAAAAAAGCTTTTATTTTTGAATATTCCAGTGCATTGTAGCTGAAATAGAAAATAGTTGGTCAAGTATGGTTGGTCAAGTTGTTGGTTCCCTGAGGGGAGATTTGCCTCTTCCTCGATGTCTTCAATTGGTCGGCCTATTGCGTTCGATGGACGCTTTCACCGAATCTGAGCTTAGGATTAAATTTCTTCAAGCGAGGGACAGCTGGCTTCAAGGATTGCTTTCCACGATACCAAAAGAAGATCGTAATAATGATTTTCAAGTTCAAAACTTTAAAATAAATTTTTTTTTTTTATTCTGCAAAATAATGATATCTGAGCAATTAATTTTTTTTTTTTTTTAGCAAACACCCATTTGACGAAAACGATCGAACTTTCAAGAATTCATTTGTTTAATATCATAACACAATATCGGGCAATGTTCAGTGATCAGGATCACATATCTCTTGGCAGGGATATTTCCATTAATGAATCCGCAATCTTCTATCACTGGCTCGAAGAAAAAGTAGGTAGCACCCTCAGAAATTAATTTCTCAATAAAAACTAAATAATTCGTAAGAAAATTTGTAGATCTTCCAATTCCTCGCAACACTTGAGCAAGATTTGCCGGGTGTTACTTCTGTGGATTCGATTTTGGGCCAGTGCACCTATTTTGCACTTTCCTTTGGAAGAGTAGGTGCTGATTTCACTGGGAGAATGTCTGCCATATTTGTTAAAATAATCGGAGAAAAAATGGAAGCAAGTATTCGAAAAACAACGAGGAGGTTCGAAAAAGATATGGAGACTTTCACGCTGATAAATAAATTACAAAGAGCTGACGTTAAAATGGAAAATATTCTTCAATCCGTAAGTTTTAGAAATTAATTCAGTACCCTTAAGTATCGGGAAAAAAATTCTCGATTATGGAACATTTCTCAAGGTCATTCAGAATTTTCAGACTGATTCCTTTAAAATTGGATCATATATAATTTTTAGTATTCAAAAGCGAATCTTAAAACTACAATTTTGGAATTAAACATTTAATATTATACAGATTTAAACATTTGATGGACTGATTGAAAATGCCTCATTTATGGTTTTTAATCTTATTCCATTCTGTTCGAAATTATCCTGTTTTCGGGATTCCTTTCTGGAATTATTCGATTTTGAACGTTTTTGATTAGAAATTTTCCAATTCCAAACACTCGCGATTTTTATTGATATTTGATTTTGCATTCTTCAACCTAAAATTCATAAATTATACAATTTCCAAATGAAAATTTATTATATCGCCTGAATCCAGAAATCAGCTTTAAGATGAAGTATTATTTGAAATTTTTATCTTTCCAAATTTTAATCAAAAGAAGTAACACCTTCCTCTTCGAAAGGATAAAAATGGTATTAAAGGATTTTTTTATATCAAGAGCTCACCTCTATTACAAAAAAAAAAGAGAATAAACTAATATTTTTAGAAGGTAGAATAGTGAAGTTTGACATACGTCATGTACATTTCACGTTGTTTTTATTGCGTAACACGTATTTTTTATGTTTTAAAAACTATTATTTGGTAAAAAATTCTGTTTGTTTATAGAACATTCATATTTTTGTTAGAAAATTAATTTTTTGTTGTTAAAAATGTGATATTTGATAACAAATTTATTTTTATTTTATTTTTATTTATTTATTTTTTTTTTTGAAAATGTAACTGCTTGGCTGGAAGTTAAACTACTTTGTTCAACGCTTATATTTTTCGAGATTCACTTCTATGTATTCATCTTTTCTCGTTGGGAATTCAATTATTATGTTAAAAAATCGTCTTTAATAATTGAATTCAGCTAATTAGAATTTTTGTTCGTTGAAAATTAATTTTATTAATTGAAAATTGAGATGGAATTCCATTTTTGGTTAAAAAATATCACGTTTTTAGATTTAAATTGATCTATTTGGTCGAAAATTCAACTGTTTTGTCAAAAATTTGTCCTTCAGATGGAATATTAATTTTTTCTTGTTCGACAATTCGACTACTTGGATGAAAATGCATGTTTGAAGGTTGAAAATTCTACTGTTGGGTTAAAATTCAACTGTTTTGTAAAAAAATTACCTTTTCACTGGAAATCATATTTTTTGTCGGAAATTCAACTTTTTTTGTTGAAAACGTATCCTATTGGATTAAGAATCGAAATGGTCGGTTTGAGAATTCAACTTTCTTCTAAAAACTTTGTCGTTTCGGGTTGCAAATTTTATCTCTCTTGACCGAGAAATAACTTTTTTTGCTAAAAATTTCATTTTTCTAGAAATATTCCTATTTCCGAAAATTCTATCTGAAATTATTCAATTTCAAACACTTGGAATTTTAATCGATATTCAATTTTGCTCAAATTAAAAATTCATAAATTATAAATTTTTCAATTGAAAATTTATAATGCAGCCTGTAACCAGAAATCAGCTTTAAAAATTACAGATTTTTCATGAAAAGCTCACCTTTATTACAAAAATATAACAATAAACAAATATTTCTAGAAGGTGAAATAGTTCAGTTTTCCATACGTCATGTACATGTTATCTTGTTTATTAATACGTAACACGTATTTCCCATGTTCTAAGCGCAACTTCCTCAGTCTGTAAATACTCCACAATGTATGCAGAATAAATAAAATAAAGCTACAGCCGAGAAAAACCTAAAAAAATCGAAATTCAGCAATATAAGTATTGTAATGATCTAAACCGGTGTACTAAATTAATATATTATTTGATATTAAAAGAATAAACGAATACATAAATAAATATAATAAATAAACATACGAATGTTGTAAAATTGTGGTGTAATAAATGAATATATTATTTGATTATCAAAATAATATACCTTCAAATAGAAAAGCGTAGGCTCATCCTGGGGATTATGAAACACCATAAATAGAAAAGGAAACAAATGGAAGATCGCATCCACAAGAGTATAGATGAACTCCTAGGAGATAAAAAATAAGAGAATAAGAAAACGTACTACTTATCCAATTCCTACCTTACCCACACTTTTTTGCAATTACTAACGTCCTATATTTGTATGATTCAAAAAATCAAAGTTTTTCAGATAAATGTTTTATTTTGAAATCCAATTCTGGAAATTCACAAATGTTACTCAATTATTTGGGAAAAATGTTGTTAATTAAGGTAAAGTGTAAATGGTACATGGCCTTAAACCAAGAATTTTAAAACAGAATGTGTAAAATGTTTGCCGTAATTTGAAGAAAAAAATACGATATTATTACTTACAAAGTATAACATTCGGTGTTTCATCCAGAGGGGTTTTTCGCAATCGATAATTAAATGTGGAATGAGGCGAAAAACTCGAACGATAATTGTAATAACATTCCAGGCTCGCAATAACTTTTTCAGCATCGATATGTCATCTGGTATATTCTCTATTAGAAAAACTAGGCCAACAATAGACATCAACTGAAAAGAATAATTTAATTATTCTTCGCTTCAATCAGAACAAAAAAGAAAATAATTTTTTTAATTTTTATTAAATTACTATTTCTGCAATCTGAATGATTCCGAGTACAGACAATATGTGGCAAATGTTGCACTTGAATTTCCAAGGCTCTGCATCAAAATTCATGTCTGTCTATGTGCCGGTTTCAATTTTCATTGTTTCTTCCTTGTCCATTTTTGATCTTGAATCTGCGAAATCATGAAAAAACTAAGTAATATTTATTACTTTTTTGGCTTGAGTTTTACAAATTAATAAGGATGTTTCTTCGTATTTCGCTTATTTGTAGCTTAACAATCGACAAATAAAAAAAGGGTTGAAAAATTTTTCAGATCGAATATCTTTTTTGGTTTCAGTGCTATCGCGAAACTTTTAGGACAAGAGTTGTAATTCACACGATCTTCTAAAATTTTTGTCTGAAACTTTTTTTGTAGAAGTTGCACCATAATAATATTGTGTTCAACTTGGAGTTCAATTTCTTCAACAATTTCAGGCTACTGTAAACATGCTGCTGATAGTATTAAAATATTGTTTGTATGGTTCAAAATATAATTAAACATTTAAAAACATAAGAATATTACATAGGCGATGAACATAAAATTTAAAAAAAAATGAATAAATAAAAAAACTCCCGTGAAATGAAAACTTTGAGTCGATAAATGTTTGATTTTTTCTCAAGGTAATGTAATAAAATTTGAAAATATATTGAGGTTCACATTTTTTTGCTTCAAAGGTTATCCTTGCTGATGGACTGAACAAAAACTTGAATGATACAATCATTTTTGGTCAAATAAATCTTAAAAAAAGAAAGAATTAAAATAACTACCAAAATTGGGTTTTGATTTTAAAAATCGTACTTTCCAACTAATGAATTTTTGCTAATATAGATTTATACTGGATGCTGTTAATTTAACTAACTTCTAAAATAATGATAACAAGCTATTCAAATAAACAGTATGAAATAATAATCTCATTCATTCAAAATTCTTTGTTTGGGAACTAAGATTTTTTGAAGTCAAAGTGCAATTTTGGCAGTTTTTTTCATGCTTCATTTCCTCGAAATTCTACAAGTATCATTTTAACACAAAAATATTAAAGTCATAGAAGTTTTTGTTTCGTCGTTTTAAAAATTATTTTCGGTAAATGAAGATTATTACAAAATAATGTTTATTTACGTACATTGTTATTAAAAGAAGTTGAGGATAAATTACTGATGCAACATTGAAATTTTTAGGTGCAAAATTTTTTTATTTTTCTTGAGTAATCACCATTGCAAGTATTTTTTTTTCAAAGAAGTAAAAATTTTTTATTGTAAGGTTAAAACTTCACCTACACAATACAAGAAAAATTCAAACAATTGGAGGATTTTCAGCCGAGTTGATTTATAAGATCTTGCAATTAAGGAAAATCGACTTTTTTGTCGATATTCTAAAAACTCCCTACGACAAAAAAACTAAAATTCAAGCTAAAAGAAAAAATACGTGTATCATCGATGTCGAAACTTTCAAAAATTACCGCGCGAAAAAAATTTGGAAATCGACATGATGCAATCGAAGAGCTAAAGAATTTCGAGAAGTTTGAATTTCTATACTACAATAAAAATGTAAAACATCTTTACTTTTGAAATTCTCAGAATTAATCATTTTCAGTTTTCGGAAGGGATATTGGTGATATTTTCACGATGAATCATTTTTAATAAGGATTATTAAAAGGGTTTTATCAATCGTTGCATATTATTATTATTATATCGGAAAGACTTAAAGCCCTTTTAGAAAATAGAACAATCACTCATGGTTGGTTTGCTGCACGAGATGCACCTCAACGAACGTTCCAAAATAGACTTATTTTTGGGAAAATCAGACTTCTTTGTCTCATACCGCTATATAAGATACGTCTGAAAAAG
The DNA here is from genome assembly GCA_011762715.2 of Neuroterus valhalla. Taxonomy (NCBI): domain Eukaryota; kingdom Metazoa; phylum Arthropoda; class Insecta; order Hymenoptera; family Cynipidae; genus Neuroterus; species Neuroterus valhalla. The sequence goes on along the minus strand of WSXT02226108.1, from coordinate 4,378 downwards.
GCGATCCACGCAATTTTCAGACGCTACGATGAATAAACAATTGCTCTTACATAAAAAAGTTGTAAACAAAAATTAAAGAGGTTCGTATGAATTACAACTTTTGTCCTGAAAGTTTTGCGATAGCACCAAAATCAAAAAAGATATTCGATCTAAAAAAATTTCAACCCCCTGTTTATTTTTATAATCAATTGTTAAGCAACAAATAAGCAAAATACGAGAGAACATCAAATATATTAATTTGTAGAACTCATTTTTCTCATGAAAAATGATATCAACTGTTTTCTTGATTAAAATAAAAATACGACTGTTGTACGCAATACAAGAAATCACCCCTTAATTCAAGATGGCGGACAACCTGCAAAGGGTTGATGATCGAAAACTTGGATCCAAGCTTTCCATATGGTACCCTTAAGATGTCGAAAAAATTTTCTTACCCAAAGAATAGAAATATCCATGGATGGCTTAACTAATTTTTAATTGTTTGAACGTTTGGAACGACATGAAGCTGTTCCCCTTGGAAGAAAATTTATTATCATTTATTTGCAAGTTATTCATCTTTATTCACTTAGTTTCAAATTTTGATTGAAGAATACTCCAGTTTCAAAACGAGTTTGGAATTGTTTAATTTTTGAAGCTTCATGTTTGAATATATTGACTCTCAAAGTTTGCAATTAGAAAAATCTATTCAATCACATTCAATGCCACTTTATACTAAATATGATATACCTGATAAAAATTTCCATAATATTTGAAACTTTCATAATTTCAATTTGAAATTACAATTTTCACTGTGCAGTTGTACAGCTAGGTTAATTGTTGAGTTCTAGAAAATAGATTGTTTAGCTTTAAAACCTTGGAATCTAAAATATTTGTGTTTATGCTTCCTGAAGTTTCAATCCTCCATCGAATGCTTGCATGCAAATTCCACATCTTATAATTTTTGGAATACAGAAATTGAAAATCCATGTATTTTATTGATAATTCGTCCTTTTTGGTAGAAAATCAATCTTCTTGGTTAAAAAATCATTTTTTTGGTTTGGAATCCAACTATTTGGTTGAATTTTGAACCTTTTGTTGAAAATTCATTTTTTTAAAGAAGATTCGTCATTTAAGTTGGACCCTTATCTCTTCAGTAAAAATGGTATCTTTCTTGGATGAGAATTCATCCTTTTAGGTTAAAAATTCAATTGTTTGGCTGAAAAATAATCTGTTTTGATTGAGGGTTCCACTATTTTCTGAAAAAAAATAGTATTTTTAGGTTGAACTCAATCATCTTTTATTTAAAATTAAAATCTTGTTGAATCTCATAGAATATCAATAATTCTATTATCATTTAAGTCAATTATTATAAACAATTTTTATAAACAAATTCTTACTTTCGTGTATTTCTAATCGGAAAAAGTTTTTTTGCTCTGATTGCTAATGTCTTTCATGAGAGTCATAATTTGAAACAATAAATTATCTCAAGTTAACAAGGACTATTTTTATAAACAATTTGTATAAGCAAATTGTTGCTTGCGTGTATTTCCCATGGGAATTTTTTTTTCTTTAATTGCTAATATTTTTCATAAGAGTCATAATTTGAAACAATAAATTATCATAAGTCAACATTCACTATTTTAATAAACAATTTGTATAAACCAATCTCCCAATCGTCCATTTCCTCTTAGAAAAAAATGTTTTTTGCTCCAATTATTATTTGAGTGACATTTATTGCGATGACTAACCAACGAAATGGAGTAATAAATAATTTATGGGATTGTTCTAAACAATTTTTAAAGAAACTGAGATTTATGACTTTTACATGTAGAACGGACGGTTTTTCCACTGAAATTATCCGACATAAACTAGTAATGATTCCAAAATTTGATAGGGGACACTAAATAACAATTTGCGTAATTGTTAATAACAATGTCTATAGTTAGGAGCAAAAACGCTTTACTTGCGTTTGAAGGGGTCGCTTGTCTTTTATTTCTTTACTGTAATTATTACAATTCGAATCCAAGAATGATTCGTGTTCTGAATCGTAATTGATTTATTTTGATTTTTTTAAATTAATCTCATTATTATCATAAATATCGATTGTTTCTTTGATTAAATATCACAAATTAGATTATCACAAAAATGATTGAAGAAAAAATCATTTTTCCTACGGGCAACCGCAGATAGTTATAGATTGTTATGAAAATGGTTATTACGTAAATTGTTATTTAGTGTCTCCTATCAAATTTTGGAATCATTTTAAGCTTATTGTTTAGTTTTTTGTTTATTGCTATTTTTAGTTATTTGATAATCTCAGTGGGAAAACCGTCCTTTTTACATGTAAAAGTGATAAATCTCCGTTTTAAACAAAATTTTTTGTAACAATCACGTAAATTATATATTACTCCATTTTGTTGGTTAGTCATCGCAATAAATGTCACTCCAATAATAATTAAGGAAAAACATTTTTTTGTAAGAGGAAATGGCCGACTGGGAGATTTGTTTAGAAAAATTGTTTATAAAAATAGTAATTGTTAACCTTTGATCATTTATTGTTTCAAATTATGACTCTTATGAAAAATATTAGCAATCACAGCGAAAAAAAAAATTTCCGATGAGAAATACACGAAAGTGAGATTTGTTTATTAAAATTGTTTATGATAATTAACTTAAATAATAATAGGAATACTGCTGTTCTTTGAGAGCAGTTGCAATAATTCTGTCTGATAGTGAGCTTATTTCAGCATTTTTTCTTTAGTTAGAAATTCACAAACCTGAAATGTCCAATTTTTTCACTTTATTTGTTCATATATTGTTGATCTGAGAAACAAATTTAAAAATCGCAAACCACAATTCTCTTAAGAATTGATTGCTGAGCATTTGAAGAAAAAACATTCAAATCGGTTAAGAAAGACGACCTGTAGGCGATTATGAACACAACTTTTCGATTTTGAACCACTGTGAGATGTTGCGTCCTTCTGCATTGGAAATTGAACTTTTTGGTTTGAAATTCAACTCCCTTCTGGAAAAAACTTCGTTCTTAATTGAGAATGTTACCTCTCTTGGTTGAGGTTGAACTTTTTTGGTTGAATACATATCGAAATCTTTTTATTCGACTGTTTAATTATTTGTTTGATAGTTCATCTTTGAAGGTTGGAAATTGAAATAAATTGATCATTTTTACGCATTAAGAGAGATGAATTTTTAGACTAAAGAGACCAATTTCCAACAATATAGTTGAATTCCCAAACAAAACAGATTGATTTTCAACCAAAAAAGATGAAATTTCTACTATAACAGATCAATTTTCTATCCTGAAAAACGTATTTCCAACAAACAAGTTGAATTTCAAACAAGAAAAATTTTTCAGTTAGGAAAGAACAAAAAATTATTGACGATGCTGTTTTTTTAATAAAATAGTGACTTATTTTTAAATAACAATAAATATACTAATAGTTTTCCTTTTTCTTGGAAATTTCGACACATTTATGTTGTCAGACGTTGTTTCCTTTCAAGCAATAAAATTAGGTTTTAAATTATAATAATGTGAAAGAGACGACAAACAATATGCTCATTTTAGCCCGTACGCGAAGTTCTGTGTTTATATTTACCTATTTTTCTTCGTAGAAATGTAAGGAAATTCAAGAGATGGAAAAATTTCTTCCGAATAACAAACCATCAATATTTTTATCTCGATTTAATTATATACACAGCCGGCACACTCTGGTTTCAGCCATGTCAAGATTTCAAGAAGTCATTAGGCCGGGGGGGGGGGGCTATATATTTCTTTTGCGCAGTGGCGCCCAGCGCTAAGAATAAATCTGATTAGAACAAATGTGTACAGCGACACTTTCTAATACTAACAATAAATTGCAGGCATTGCAGTTTCATACCTATTGCAGGATTACTTCTTAAAGTCGGTAAGACGGTAACGTCAAAATCTTCAGGCAAACCCAGAATTTAAATATTTCCCGCCGCACGATTTGCACTCTGCTACTTTTGTTTACGTATTTCCATACACAGTTCAAAAACTATTAAGATTTCTGACATGGAGAATAGACATAAGGAGACCAATCTGTAATGTATGGACTTCACCGAAAACGCCGAAAACGGTCGCTTTTCTGTTGCCACTAACACGTACATATACGTGTGCAGTACGTGAACATCCCGAGCGTGGCGGGCTAACCGCATTTGTAAAAAAAAATGGCCGACATTTCAGTCGCATTTGAGGTTATGTATACGTCATGTTCGCCAACAGCCCCCTGGCTCTCTGAGTTGAAAATGTCGGATATGTTGACCGCGGCCACGGTGGCGCTGGTTGTGCATTGGCCCGACTATCTGGGCAAATGCATGTGTTAATGTAAATATTTACACTTTTAGTTTGAAAAAAGACGTT